>JAJJWW010005068.1:0-48527 GCA_023531295.1 Papaver armeniacum
TAGCTAGCCCCAAAATCCCTAATTTCACCGAGTAACGTGTCCGCTTAGTTATCGAGATTCTATTCAAAAGAACCACCTTGAGGTCCGCTTACAAGATGTAATTCCCCGAGAATGCATTAAGATCTATGAATTTAGGTTTAGTACTAGTAGTTAAACTCGGTTCGCTTGGTTCACTTTCTAGCGTTGTTTCTACACACAATTGCTCCACGGAATCCCTCCGCAAGGTCTCGTGTTTTCTACTTGTGTAAAGTGTCGAGAACGATTACGTATTCCCTAACTTATACTAGATATAGATCAATTAACAAATCAATTTAGCGTGCACTCCAAACAATCTATCAATCAATCATAAGTGTCTTTAAGATCACTCCTATTAGTAAAAACAATCGATAATCATGTGAAAAACTTCAAGATGTAATTGAAAACAAAAACTCAAATCATGTTAAGAACTAGGAATTCATCCTCAATCAAAAAGAAATTTAGCTACTCATGTTTTGAAATTCACACAATTAATAATTATTAAAAGAAGAAGTTTCAAATTCACACAAGTAATTAAAAAGAAAAATCTTAGAAAAGAAAGCAAAAACACAAGTGTGTGTGTGTAGAGAGGTGTAGAGAGAGGTGTCTAGAAGTTGTAGAAAACTTCTCTATTTATAGGCTTCAATATTCTCCAAATCTTCCAAGGATTAGAATCCTTTTCCTTTTGCAATTCAATTTCCAAATCAAGCTTTTCTCAACTCTTCCACCTTCTCTTTCCAAATTTGAGTCCAATTCTCCATCCAATTCCTAGCCCAAGTCTTCACACCCATGAGAGAAGTCCATAGAAAGTTCTGGAATTTTGCTCGCCGGAAAAGCGGGATTATGGCCGGAATTTGGCGGGCTTGCCGCGGCCGCTGGAAATTTTTGTCGTCGAGAGAATATTCGACGGAATATTCCGTCCAGGTCTATTAGGACTAACGGTCAAACTAGTCAACCGTCAGTCAAACCGTTAGTCAGTGGTCAAAGAGAATAGAGTCAGCCAATGAGTCACTGGTGATGCGACTCGGTCTTAGTCCGGTGAGTCGCGAGTCAACTGGAGTCGGAACAGAGTCTTGATCCGGCTCAGTCCGGACCGGACCACTTGCCGAGCCATCTTGTGTTGCACCGGATGGTGCATCACCACTGCTCTGAGCCATAATAGGTACTCTCAACTGCAATTACTCGGCCTTCTCGGCTTTCTCTAAACACTTGCCGGGCCGGTTTACTAGCAAAGATATCACATGCATTTGCACCTTCTTCCACTCCCCCCGCAACTTCAACCCGCTTACGACAATCACCACATACATCACCCGAAGCTTCAAATCTCGCCTTCACCTAGATTACGCTAATGTCGGCTCTCCTTTGTGCATACCTTCATTTCTTGTAGCTCTTATCAGCAACATCATATGGACTTAAACATCATCCTTGAAATCCACCAGTAACAGCTCCTTCTCAGTGCCACCTGACACAGACATTCATCCCATTTCATTCCATTCATTTCCAGCATCTCAGGCTCATCCCTGCTCCAGTTATAAATTTCTAGTTCAAATACTCTCTAGCAACAACAGTGTCTTGTCAAAGCAGCAATACTTCTTGACTCAAAAAGCACCAAATCCTCCAATCTACCACAATTATCATCAGCCTCATTGGCAATTGCCATTGGCTCAGCACCACCTGATCTTCAGCCCAGCACCGCTTTGCAAATCCACCTTACGGCCGCACTCTCTCTAGCAATCCAACACCGCCTTCTCTCTGGTAACATCTCAAACATCAACCACAGTCCAGAAGCAAAACCAACCATTACCAGTGCCTCCTGCAGCTTGGATCCACAGCAACTTGCAATTTCAGTCATCCATTGCAGCACATTGGCAGCCCTGCATCAGATGCATAGCATAAGATTCCACCTCAAAGATATGACATAGCCATGAACCCAGGTGATCCACGGAGACATTATAGGCACCAAAGCCATCATCTCATACTTGATAATTCATCCAAATGCAACCTCGGGCCAAAAATATAAGAATCGCCAACAAACTCATCTCAAGCTTTGTGACAAATTCACCCAGTTGATATCATCTTTCCCTTGCCCTGAATCTCTCTCACACATCGATTCATGGCCGCTTCTCTCTTTCTCAATCTCCCCTGAGTTCATTCTCAACCACCAACAAAATCATCTTCTCCCTGAGCTTCATCTTCATTCTCAAACCCTAACTCAAGCAGCTTCAATTTCTTCTCTGTGATTTTGATTTCACCAAACCCAACTATGCTTTGATCTGTTCTTCAATTTCTGCATCTCGATCTGTCTTGATTCTCTCGATCCCCTTATATGACGACACTCTTCTTTGATGAGAACCAAGCCCCAATTCTGTTTCACTCACATCGATCCATTCATCCCGTTACAGCTTCACTTGTAACACCATTGGCTCAGCTCACCATCTCCAATTTCTTCTCCTCAGTATTGAGCTCGATTCCCCCGAATCCCCACAACTCCTTAATCTCGTGTTCCTCTCGATCCGACGGCGAGTACCACCGAGATGCGGCTTCATTGGTCGATCTCGATTCAACAAACTCTACTCGGTCGATCAATCTTCGGCTTTGTGACCAGCCATTGTCTGCTCCTCTCAATTTCAAAGTGAGATTGGGTTAAATGAAAATGATTGAAGAGAGCCTTTGGTGAAGGTGAAGTAGGTAAAAATGGATCCGGTTTCGGGTCGTGGATCAGGGTACGGGTGTGGTAGATGGGCTTAGGGTATGGTTTAGGGTAGATGGGCTTAGGGTATGGGTGGATTCAAACACCCACTAAGTACACCCCAAGTGCTATTCTCACTCACTTCTTTTGGATAAGGGACACCTCTTTGACCTCCCCTTAACCTTGGCTGGGCTCCATATAGTATTCCCTCCTTGGTGAAATGACAATTTTACCCATTTGGCTCAAATTGGGTGCTTTCTTCTTCTTTTCCTCCGTGCACTCCAAAAGTAGCTATAAAACCCAAAACAAGCGTAAAATACATAATTTACAAGAAAAATAGCAAAGAAAGCATAAACTACTAGATAGTAAATACGGTGTATTCTACACCTATCAGATAGCTTATCTGAATCTTCATCTCCTTCCTCTCCTAGAGTATATGTCAATCTTCACAATGATCCGGATATGGATTATTTCTTAGATGGTGAATGTATTCTTCCCCAAAGCCAATATCAAGATGGTGAAAACGATGGATTTTACCAACCACAACCGGAGGAAGACTATTTGGGTACCCAGGTATGCTCTACACTTAGATAATGTTGGTTGAATTGGTCCAAATATTCAAAATAATGTGAATTTTTAGAGTAGATTTGTGCTTGTTCGGCTACCTTGTGTGAAGAACATGTAACCGAACTCTTCTGAAAGTGTAGTTCGGTTACTTTTTCAACACGTGAGTTTCCAGAACTCTCCATTAATGAAGGGTTTTGAAGTTCGGTTAACGGAGTAGTAAACCGAACACGTAAATAGGATTACGGTGTTATGTTCGGTTTGGCCGAAATGTTACCGAACTTTAGGGTCTATAAGTTCGGTTAGTTTGCAACCAGTAGGTAACCGAACTTATGTAAAATAAGATTTCACATTAGTGTATGAAGTTCGATTGGTTCGCAAACTTCATACCAACCCACTATCTAACCGAAATTACGTACAATAAAACTTTGATTTAGTGTGCGTAAAGTTCGGTTAGTTGTTAACTTACTAGACAAACCGAACTATGAGTTCGGTTATCCCGATAAAATTATCATATAACCGAACTTTAGGGTCCATGAGTTCGGTTAGTTCGCAAACTTCATACCAACCCACTATCTAACCGAACTTATGTACAATAAAATTTTGATTTAGTGTACGTAAAGTTCGGTTAGTTGTCAAAGTGCTTGACAAACCGAACTTTGAGTTCGGTTTTCCGATAAAATTATCATGTAACCGAACTTTTTCTGATTGCAATTGATGTGGTTCCATTTCTTGTAGATTGAATGTCAACCTATACCAATGGATAATCAACCTTCTACGGTTGGCATCTTTGTTTGAAGATACATCTAATCACTATGTCAATGATTTGGTTTTTGATGAAACTATTGATGCGAAGAATTGGGCTAGAGACCATGCCAAGAAAGCCATGTGCGTATTATTTTTGAATGGAAAAGAAATCTAAACTCGTTTTGAAATGGTTTGTGAGAGAAGTGGAGATCCCAATGTTAGTCACAAGAAGAAGGGTTATGTGTATAAAGGAAAGACGACGAGGAAGAACACGGCGTGCTCAAAGAAAATTAAATGTCCGTTCAAGCTAGTATTTAGTAAGTGCAAAAAAAAAAAAAGAATGGATGGGTTCTATCTATGGATAAGGTGGTAGGTCATCATAACCACCCTCGTCCGGATGATCTTGAAGGACATGCAATGGCCGCAAGGCTCACTCCTCAAGAAATGGAGAAAATAGCTAAATTTAGGAGAATGGGAATTTCACCACTTAACATGCTTCGCTTACTAAAGGATTATAACAAGGATAATGTATCATCTTTGACGACCATTTACAATGCAATTGAGACAATTAAAACGAATGAATGGAAGGATAGAAAAGTGATGCAACAATTATTTTTTTGCGCTAAAGAGAAAGGCTACGCGGTTCAAAAGAAGGTAGGTCCGGAAGATGAAATAATGCATCTCTTCATTGCGCATCCGAAGAGTGTTCAATTGGCTCAATCCTTCCATCAAGTTCTTATAGTGGATTGCACTTACAAGACTAACAAATACGAGATGCCATTGTTGAACATTGTTGGTCGTACCTCGACGAAGTCACCGTTTACCGTTGCTTTTTGTTTTCTAGAAGATGAGCAAGAACCAAGTTACACTTGGGCGCTACAACAAGTGAAGGCCATATACCAGATGATGATATCCCCGCGGTTATAGTGACGGACAACGATGTAGCATTAATGAACGCAATAGAGAGAGTCTTCCCATTAGCACATAATTTGCTTTTACGTTCCATATATGGTGTAATGTGATGAATAGGTGAAAGCCTCAAATTTTTCCACCAAAGAGGAAAGCATTTGAAGAGATTAGTAAGCTACCAGAAGATGAACAAGCGGATGCAAAAGAAGAATTCAATATACAATACACTATAAATCACGCTAAATTGGGTTGCTTTCTCTGGTGAATGGGAGTCATTGACTTGGTCTCTCACCGAAGAAGAGTATAATCTAAATCTTGCGGCATTTATCGAACATTGGTTAAGCCCCGAATATCCCGAGGATATTGTAACGTATGTGGTTAAGCAATGGTTGGAACCACACAAAGAGCGCTTCGTTTATGCATTTACCAACCACCATAAACACTTTGGGAATCGGCTCACCACCGGTTGAAGAAAAATCTTTTTGGATGTGTCGATAATTTTGTGATTGTGTTTAACGCAATGGAGAATTACTTCAACCGCGAGATTGATAGAATTAAAGAGAAGTTTCAAAAAAGCCGCATCATGAAGTACAAAAAGATTGTAGTCAAAGGTGGTAACATCAAGAATATGGCGGACCTTCGGTTGTTCAAGGGACTCAATTATAATGTTTCACGTGCTTGCATTAAGAGGTTAATGGTAGAGGTGAATTTGATTGACATATGGGGAACCAAGCCGTACGAGGTGTGTGTTTGCAACATGATGAAGTCTATGGGACTCCCTTGTCGCCATATGATAGTTAAGTATGAACATGGCATAATCCCTCTAAGCGATATAGATCCATATTGGAAACAATTAAGTTTTGTCCCTCCTCCAAAGGGCGATGTCGGAGAAGAGTTTGGTGACAATGAGATGGGAAGAATCATTATCTATATGTACCGGAACATGAACAAACTCGAAAAGCAAATCTTTTGGGATGACATGCGGCCAATTGTTTATCCACACACTTCGGAGAATGTGCACGAACCGAAAAAGGCAAGGGCAAAGGTGGGCCAATCACCAAAGAAACAAAAAAACAAGTAAGGGAATATGCAAAGGTGTTGGCTAAGAGGAAAAGTGAAATGACCCCTTTTACTAGAGACCCTAGTGGGCATGAGAATACCGCGGCGAAGTATCAAAAAGATTCTAAGAAAAGGTCTAGGAATATTGTGGAAAAGGGCGAAACAAGTGAACGAGATATGAAGAAAAAAGGACCGATGTTACGCTTCGCAACCAACCCCACCTACTCCATCGGAACGTAGCCAACCAATTCAACGAGACGTGAAGCTTAAGGCTCCAATATGCCGCATCCAGAAAGAAGTCGACCAATTGATGATACATCAACTTTTGTTGATAGAAGGTACTTGGAAGAGCTACCTCCATATATTAGAAAGTACGTCATATCCACCGATGACGTCCCTGCGGATGGTAATTGCGGATTCCACGTTGTCGTACAACAACTAGGGCCTTTCTTTGAAGGTGCGAAGTCTGTATAATGATAATCAAATCACTTATGAGGCAAAGGATGTTGATGAAGCTAAAGGAAAACCCGGAATTTTACAAGCGAATGTTGTCCGATGGGATGCTAGTCTCAATGTGGAGTTTGTTAGGTATCAAAGGCGTCTCCACAGGGGGTCCAATCACAAGGGATCATTGGATGGGCATGCCGATATGTGGGCACTTAATCGCCGAAGCATTCAATTGCGTGGTTCACTATTTCTCAAAAGGTGCTAGTTTCACATACACTCGAAAACAAAAATATGTGTCGAGCAACTTAAACGTAGGAGAGTGGTGATTGCGCTTGTTAACAACAACCATTTTATAGGCCTCCGGTTAGAAGACGATTGTCCACTGCCTCCGATATGCGGAAACTCTTATTGGCATGGATTTAACCCCGACACAATGTTGGGATGGTGCATTATGTACGAGCATAACATGGAGATGTGGAATACTTTGAATGATTCGGAAAAAATCATACACGAGGGTGCAGTTTCTCTTATGGATGATTAAATGTACCATTAATTAAACTAAGTATGCTTTGAACATCAACATAAGAATCAAAGATTATTTTTTTGGAATTAGGTCTTATTTTTTGGGTTATGCTTTGAACATTTTCATAAGAATAAGAGAGGAGACTGTTATTTTGGAACTTTTTTTCATATTGGAACTTAATTACATGACATCGCCGAAACGGTGAGACATCAAGACTTAAGTTCGGTTAGGAAATGAAATTAGAGGACATTGCCGAACTAAAACTAAATCTACATAACATTTAATATCCGAAACGCGTTATGAAAAAAGTCTTTAAGGAGGCGGAAATGATATTCATATTTGAAATCCTTTCTCTTCCATCTTCGCCATTCGTTTTTGATGTTAAAATGATTTGGAGAATCCTTCACCCCTAAGTCGTTACCTCCTTTACAATACGAAATAAAGCCATAAATTCCACAACTCTAGCTCTAATCTTGTCGAATCGAATGAACAAAGCTATATGATCACGGTTATGAGGGTTTGTTGTGTAGAGCAACATTTCTCATGAATTTTCCCCAATAACTTTGACTCATAATACCATTCATTCTTCGTTCTTCACCCCTCTTTGGATAGTATAGTATGTAGTTTCTGCAAAGAGATAGATCTTCATCTAGAGTAAATTTCGGAGTAGTGGCTGCCATTTTTAGAAGATTTTGAGACAAAATGTTAACTATGAGACACATATTTATACCACTGGGGTGTATAATGGCTATTAAAATAGTCGTTACTTGAAATTAGTGTCATTCAAATTTCAAAATACATAGTTCGGTTACATAACAAATGCATCGAGATTACCGAACTCATCGGTTCGGTTGGTTCTGTAAATCGTAGGTAACCGAACAGTGCAAACCACCAAATTTCAAAAGTTATAGTGTAATGTTCGGTTACCCGTAGAATAATACCAAAATCAACATTACATTGTAAGCTTTTGAAAGATTTAGCTATTATGAGTTCGGTTAGGTTGCAAAATCAGCAAACCAACCGAACTTTTGGACCACCGAGTTCGGTTACCTGCAAAATAATACAGATGTAACAAGAACATTAATCATAACTTTTGAAATTTTCTTGTTATGAGTTCGGTTGGACTGCCTTTTCTGCAGGTAACCGAACTCAACATGTTTGCAACTAATGAAGAGTTCGGTTGGTCAAGATTTTTTGTCAAGAGTTCGGTTACATTTTTTTTTTTCGGTAAAGTTCGGTTACTGAATAGTTTTAGATTTTTATGCGAACAAACCGAACACAATAGTACAGTTCGGTTACATGTGAAAAAACAAATTGTTGTAAAATTTGCTAAGTTCGGTTAGAAAATTTTTGTAGGCCTCTTTGCAAACTAACCGAACTGGCAGTTCGGTTAGCTAGTTTTGAAACCTACAGAACCGAACTGTTCTTCGTGTTCTTCCTTTCAGGAAGTTCGGTTAACAAAATAGGGTTTATTAGAAACTCGACCTAACCGAACTATGCACTGTAACTTCCATTTGAACCCTATTTTGATGATTTTTATTCAATTAAACGAATCAAAATCAAATTAAAAGTAATGGGTTTGTTACAAAATACCTGCGAATCGGTCCCATGGCGTAATCAAAGCTTACGCAACCGTCTATTATCTTTGGATTATGGCTTCACTTGAGCAGTTCCACCTCTTTATGAATCTCAAAATCACTCGGTGATTTGCTAGATGTCCTAATCGAGGACCTTTTCCTGAAGTCTTTTGGTTTGCTTTGAAGAACCATTCTTATAGTCGATTTATTAATCGACGATGAAAATTTTATGAATCGATGAAGACGATGTTGAAATGGGGGAAGAAAAGAACAAGAGGGAGAACAGTTTTCTCCTCAAAACTTTTTTTTTTTTTTTTTTTTTTTTTTTGTTTAGGTTTAGGTTTTGTTTTAGATTAAGTTAGAGGCAGTTATTAGGTTAGAGTTAATTTTAATTAGGGTAATGGGCAAATTAGTAATCTCATGATTTTTAGGACATCCCTTAACATTGTAGGGTAGGGGGCCTTATAAAACAATGGTCCCCCAAAAAAAGGCTGTCCCCAAAAGACGGTTCTTGGCGAATACAACATATAACAAGAGTGTGCACTTGTTATCCTGTTCATTGCTCTTCCAAGCCTAAAGTTTCAAAGCCCAAATTTTTTTGGCAGCCTAATATTGCTTTCTTGCTACTCCTAACTAGTACTTTGTTTCCTCTTAGTCTAGTATCTGGCTCCGCCGTTGTTCCCTACCTCTCACTATTAATTTACATAAATTTATAAACAATATATCCACAGCCGGATCGGTAGATGTATTTTTCGAATTTTGTTCAGGTGCTTCATTAACGAAGAAATATCCAGTCACAGGTAAGGCACCAGATACTTGCCGATTCTAATTCACCAAAATCATTTTTCTGGGTGATAGATAAAATGATTCCAACATGTCAGCTTTGGTCCATATAAAAAAATTAAATACTAGTGATCCATGCACAATAACATTATATTGGGAAAGTACAAAAACAACTAAAAAAAAACAGAAAGATATAGTGTTAACATGTATTGGAGAACAAGAAGTCTTTACAGACGTAGAGAAAAAACTACATGAAAAACCGCCACATACAAACCATCCCCTGCACGTCTCCCGAAGGGCTAGGCCCGCTGGGACCCACAGATAAAACAAACAAAAAAAAACTATGAGAGGCGGTTTTTACCTACTCCTCCCGTCTCAATTATATAGGCGCAGTTTTGAAAATTTGTAGTCCCATTAGATAGACGGAGTTTCAATTCCAAGATGGATTTTTCCATTTATTACCCTTATTTATTATAGGTAGTTATCACAACAATTAAGTTAATGTTTCTAACCTTGGAAATTGTATAACGGGTAAAACAGGAACGAGGGTGTATATGTATGAAATCTAAAAAGTTTGTTATTCTAAGAGAAACCTACTCCCTCCGCCCGCCTATTTATGGGGACGGAGGAGTAGTTTTATTTCTCGTCTGCAGAGAAGAAGGTGATTGGAGAATCCAAATTAGCTTGAATTTACGAAATATGAATTTATTGAGAGTGAAGTTTTGCAATCACCAATGCGAGTACAAGATAACGAAACCCGATTTAGTAAAAACTCTATTTAGCATAATGGAGGATTTTCAACGGATTGTTCTTACGTTCATGAAATTGTATTATTATCTCCACAAATTTCAAAGATATCTCGCAATTCGTATTATCTCCACAATCTTCAGAGATATATCCCAATTTGTGCAGGACAATTGTCACAAGGTTGGCATAAAGGCTGCTAGGTGTAAATGAACGAATAGGAATTTGACACGTCTACAACTGGGGAGAGAAGGGAATTTCTTTTTTTGTAAAAGATGCCTTTCCAGCTTTCCTCAAGGTAATCAAATCAAATGACGATGCGGCAAATTTGGGATGTTATTTTTGCTGCTTTTATTGCCAATGATGCTAGTACTACTCATAAACAAGCACCCCGTTCAACCAACATTGAGCTATGTAACTAGCAAGGACAAGGTTGATATTTATTTTAGAGACAGTTCAGGAAACAACATTCTCCAGGAAATCAGTATTATGAGTATTGCAAAAACTGACTCAACCAGGTGGAAACTTCATAAGCTAATGCGGTTCAAAGTTTCTGGGAAATAAGATATTTTCGCTTATAGTAAGAAATTTGTTAAAGTTAATTACATCCATTAAAAAGTTTAACCCCACATATCATCAAAAGCATAAAACCGACTTAGTTTCGTGGACTCCTCCTCTCTCTGTTGGTTTTTGACCAATTCTTTTCGTTTTTCCTCCGACATGATCACCACAGTTTTCTTCCCTTTGTGACACTGCAGAATAAGCACCACATCAACTGAATTAGCTGTAATCTTGCAGAGGCAACACCACTAGTCGTTGACAAAAGCACAGCAATAAAGATGACTAAAACAAATTTCCTTTGCATTATTTAGTATACAATGTGTGTAAAGGGTAGATGAAAATCGTCGATGCGCATACTTTTTGGTGAGAGTATTTTCCTCACTCTGACCATAATCAAACAACACCTAATTCAAGTATTTTACAACTACTTGCTGACTAGCAAGATGTTTCAAATCAATACCAGCTAGCAAGGTTGACGACTAGCACTGTGAATTTGGACAGACAGTTACGGAAGGAGCTGAAACAGCCCAGATGCTCATACCAAATACTCAATGTTAAGGATCAACGTAAAATCAGTTGAATATGGATAGTATTTAGCCTCCTCATCAGTGATCTCCACACGACGACGGTGTTCAAGTTCAAGCCGCTTATGAGCAGGGTGTTTCTGAGATTTTGGACCAAAACAAGTCAGCAATAGGAGTGCAATACAATAATCCATAAACTTTAGCCATCTAAGATCAAATGATGAGGATAGAACCTTTTTGAGAGAATCTTTGTAAACAGGAACAGTACTGTAGCGTCGTTTGAAGAAACAAGGAGCCGCAGCTTCACACAACACAGGCATGATAAAAATATCACTCTCACAAATTTCCTTCTCAAATTCGCATCTAGCTATCCCCTTTCTTTTTATCACCTGCCCATTGCTGATGACATTAGAAATGCAAAAAAAAAAAAAAAAACTTACTGCACAGGAATGCTTGAGATTCCGATACAACAAAAAGCAGACCAACCACAGAGGGGTATACAATTTAGACACTCAGCTCTTATACACCACACAGCTGTGGAAAAGAAAACGTAGAAATGATCCAGCATGCATTTGAATTTGCGTAAGAAAGACCACAGAAGTACCATTCTTTTCATGAATTCTAGTATCATAAAAGAAATAGGATGGCAACCAGTGGTTCTATAATCTAGATACACATCAGAAAACTGTATTAGCACTCAAGACCAGATAGAGAAGAGCAAACTTAACACAAACCTTATTAACCTTCCCCAAATTCCACTCAGTCCGAATATATTCACCTTTAAATTCAGCAACATCAATATCTTCTGGTTCAAACTTGATAAGAGCAGTCCTCTCATTAACGGTTTTATGAAATTTTCCTTCCCACTTGCTGTGCTTCATAATCTTAAAGTGATGCTTAGGGTCAAGAACGACTGCCTTTGCTGCTACCCGAAACACTTCCTGATTCAAAATGTAAAACTTATATTACAAATCGAAGGGTGGCTCGTTACTAAAGAAAAAGATTCAGATAACAAGATTGTTGCATTCACCAAACTAAACAAACAACTTGAAAGGAGGGTAGAGACAAATATCAAATTAAAATAGGATTCTTATCCATTTAAATCTAAATCCTAAAATAGACAAGGGCATGAAAAATATATGTTTTTATTTTTAGTCTAGTAGTTGCCCAAATTGTTTCTGGGAATCGAGGACGAGTTGTGATAACTTAGACATACAGCTCGTTATTTAACTTATAAGAGTGAATACTCTTCTTCGTTGCAAATATAAAGTAAATAAAGTAGAAGTGGAATACGTCGGACCTTAGTTCCATGCACAACAGTAATTCTAGTATGGGGAAGTACAGAGGGCCCCAAAACATCGCAAGACAGTGCTCATGTTCGGGAATGAACTCGAGAAACTTATGCCGTGGATCGTCGATTTCGCTGGCATAGATAGGTTTTGTCCTGTAACGTCTCCAACCAGCTGACACGGTGACTGGCTCTGCTGACTTCAACAGTTTCATATGCCATTTATATCGCTTAAGTCTCGCCTGGAAGAAGACCACATACATGCTCAGAGAGTATTGCAAACAAGAATCGGATGACAAGAATGACGATTTGCAAAAATAAGAAAGGCATAATAATAACCTGCATAAAACCGATGTCTTTCTCCTCAAAACTGATACCTCCGACGAGAATCGGATGACAAGAATGACGATTTGCGACCAACCCGAAAGGAACGCCATGAACCTCCAACCTTAGATAGGTCCCTGTTCTGAAGCTCTCACTCTCCATGTGGGTTAGCTCAACAAAATCATTTTCCCTTTCCGTCTCAGACGATAATGGGAAAGGATCAGTTGTGCTTCTAACACCAGCTAAATGAAAATCACCAAGACCAGCAATATGCACCTGTCCCGGAACATGTAAGTCAATGTGGTGGACAAAAACACAAGTGAAGTTTGTGGTAGAAGAACTGGAAACAATTAAGTAGGCTCTTTTCTTCATAGAATTACATGAATTTTCCACAATAGAAGCATATATAAGATAACGGAAACTGTCATTTGAGATTTAAACAAAAGAAAACCTAGTTGAACATATTACGCATCCAACATTTACCGAACAGGACATGTAAGTGAATAAAAGAAGCTATAAGGCAGATAGAGAGGGTCACTGAAAGTGATTGTGTCGACTGCCCATCACTGCCCACAAAGCAGATAATCTAGTTTTAAGCAAAAACCGCACAGTAAAAGACTTGCAGCAAAGTTACTCAGGTTGGTTTTTCCAGCATCCAACAGCACGAATGGCAGTTTCCCTTTTGTTCTTTGGTTTTACAAATGCTTTATGTGAAATCAAAGCAAGTTTCATGCAACGTTTATAAATGTTCTAACAATCAGATATTGTCTTCTTAACTAACATGTCTGATTATAACTCAGGTTGGTTTCTAGCAACGAACACCACAAAAGGCAGTTTCCCTCTTATTCTTTGGATTTAAACATCCTTTATGTGAAAGCTAAGCAAGTTTCCAGATACTGACTATGCAACATACAAATGTGGTAACAATCAGATATCGTCTAACTAAAACAAAAAAATTGACAACAAGATATAGTATTTCATGTCAGACAAAATTCACAACACGAGGATAGGTTCATAAAGGAAATCTCTAGCTCCGATAAACATGGAATATCAGGCGTCGCATGGATGAAAGATATTATGATTTGAGAAACTCGCATGGACCTAGTTAGAGGAAGTACCTTAGTGCCGCTCTTGATATCACAACCTCGGAGATAACCATACAGGCTTATGTTTCTACCGCAATTTGCCTCCCTGAGCACTTTTTCTGGAGGAGTAACATCTTCAAAACGGTCTACCAGCACATAAGGTTGTGCCATTCGCCGTGACGAGAGATGGAGTTGGTGCGTCAATATGTGTTCTGCCAGTACCTGTACATCCTCCATATTGTACCTGTTATAATCATAGAGTGGATAAGAAACTGAGATAGTGTGTTTGTCATATTTAAAGTAAGGGCAAACATCATCACTAGTCTAAATGCGGAAATGTTAATTTTGCTGTATTAATCAAAAGAAACTTACAAGTCATCCTGAAGACCAGATAAATTGTATGTTATTGCTCCTTGATATATTTCAGTCCGGAAAAAATCCTGCAGACGCTCTTCGGTTTTGAGTTTTGTATCATCTTTCAACTGGTCGAGATGTGTAAGAACACCCGTAACCTTTGGAAGGCCGTGGGCTTGTAAAGGTTAAGAAACTCGAATGTTTCCTGAAATTGACAAAAGCAATAGTCATGACTTAAAATTGACAGTATCAATGTAGTTAAAATTGACAAAATCAGAACTTGTACCTAGTATTAACATGCTCTGCAACACCCATAAACAGCACCATAATGAAACAGATTGAAAACAAGAATATAGAAACAAAACACAACACTATAGCTTTCATGATTTGTTATCAACTTCTATATCCTCACATTGATTAATGAAGGATAGATGAACACACATTTTCTTTAAAACAAAAATATGAGTCTAAAAGTGAATCCTAGTCATGCTTGCCCCAGAATGTAGTTATAACATAAAGAAACTAACAAACCCACGTACCGCTTCAAACCCATAATTTGCATCTACCAGGAACAGTACTAGATCTGCATACTTTGCAGCATCGATCATGGCATCAATGTCATCTGGGCATTCCACAAACTGTAGCCTTCTTTTTTTGTCAGCTGAACAAAGGAAGAAACAAGATTTGAGGCAGCATAAGTAATAAGTGGGTAAAAATTAGTAGTAAATTTCAGTAAGCTAATAATAATTAGAATCGCACAAACAAACCTGTTATGATGATGTTGGGGCTATTAGTGATATCTTTCATGGGATCAAAATAGTTGACCAGAGATTTAATCAGCAGGGACTTCCCAACCTACAAAACATGGATACGGATGGTTATAAAATTTGAGAACACATAAAGTGAAAAAGGAGAAAAGGGTCAGTCTTACAGACATTGGGAGGTCCTTGAACGAGAACAACAAAAGGTGGTGGTGGTGGTGATGACGATTCATCAACATTCCCCAAATACATAATTTTGTTTCGTAATATGTCTTCCTCATCACCCCAATCGCAATCGCCTTCACACTTGTATTTGTACCGTCTATATATTTTGAAAGCTGGATCAGCTAGAGAAGAAGAAGAAGAAGTGGATGGAACTGACATTTTCAAATCCCTAAAAAACCTCAACAGTAAAATCAAAATCAAAATCAAAATTCAATTACGAAAAATTAAGAAACTCCAACAGAAGGAGAAGTGTGTCACCTTGCCTTTGTCAAGAGTGGATGTAGAAATTCTTCTTCGTTTCGTTGATTTCAATCTGTCTTACTTCGATTTTTCGCTCGAACTGACAAAGGGGGGGTTAGGTTATGTTTAATAATGAACTTATCTTCCAGATTCGATTAGAAATAGTTCTCAATTGTGCCGAAAATTCATTCATAGCCTCTGTCCAGCCCAAGCCCATCCATTATTCACTGGATGGGGTGGAAATTTGACATCGGACCCAAGCAGGTTGGGCGAAATGAGACTGACATGGAACGTCTTATGTGACCCATTATTCACCGGATGGGTGGATGCAAATCCCATCATTTGTGAGCAGAGCAGATTGAATGCAGGCAGATTAGCAAACTTCATCTTTTTTTCTTAAAGAAAATAGGTAAATCTCAAACATAGTAATAAACATTAGCTAAGATAAGTTATTGTATTTTAAAAAGTAATTAAGTTATAAGTACTTGAAGTTTAAGAAGTGACTAAGGCCGGGTTCCTATGGGCATGGAAAACTCTCAAGTTTGTCATTGTTGCAACCACTATGGAGCTGGCTAATCTGAAAACAGGGCGACTAAGTGGCAAATTTTCCATTTAACCAAGGCCGGAGTCAAGTTCCATCGAACGGTGGAGTCTCGAATGTGCCGATCTAGTTTACACCGGCTGATCTAGTTTAGACCTCTGGCGGTTGAGACTCCATCATTAAGTATGTGCCAATGGCATGCGTGGCCAATTTGGGTGGCGCCTTGGTAGAAAAAGCTACCAGCGAGCGTGTTGGCATGTGCCAATGGCATGCGTGGCCAATTTGGGTCGCGCCTTGGTAGAAAAAGCTACCAGCGAGCGTGTTGGCATGTGCAAATGGCATGCTTGGCCAATTTGGTCGCGCCTTGGTTTGGGAAAAGGCTACCAATGGCGTGTGTTGGCATGTGCCAATGGCATGCGTGGTCAATTTGGCCTAGTAGGTTGCATGGTTTGCAAGCTAGGTGCGCGGGCGCTACTTTGGCATGGCGCGGCTAGGGCCAAGGTAAGGGTGTTTGGCTTGGAGTGGCGTGACCATCGTAGCTAGGGCCAAGCGCAGAGTGTGTTTGGCATGGCGCGGCTAGCTCGGGCTAAGTGTGGTGGCATGATTTGCCATTGGCACGGGAGGTGCGGTTAGCATGGTTGGCATGCTTGGGCGCGTTTGGTATGGTCGGGCGTGATTTGCCATTGGCATAGAGTGTGGCTAGCTTGGGCTAGGTGTGGCTTGGCATGATTTGTCATTGGCACGGAGGTGCGGCTAGCATGGTTGGCATGCTTGGCCCGCGTTTGGTATGGCTGGTATGATTTGCCATTGGCATAGAGATGCGGCTAGCTTGGGCTAGGTGTGGCTGGCATGATTTGCCATTGAACGGAGGTGCGGCTAGCATGGTTGGCATGCTTGGCGCGTTTGGTATGGCTGGCATGATTTTCCATTGGCATAGAGATGTGGCTAGCTTGGGCAGTGTGGTGGCATGATTTGCCATTGGCACGGAGGTGCTGCTAGCATGGTTGGCATGCTTCGCGCATTTGGTATGGATGGCATGATTTGCCATTGGCATAGAGATGCGGCTAGCTTGGGCTAGGTGTGGCTGGCATGATTTGCCATTGGACGGAGGGGAATTAGGGTTTTGTTCGTTGTAACCCTAATTTGAAAAATACCCCTATTAATTACCGACTACATGCATTAAATGTTCTAATAAATGTGTCACTGGTGACATTAGGTTATTTGGGTTTTTACGATTTTACCCTTTGTCTAAAAACCATCATCAACAGGCGTTTGGTGTGGCTGGCATGATCTGCCAATGGCAAGAGAGGTGCGGCTAGCATGGTTGGCATGCTTCGGCTCGTTTGGTATGGTCGGCATGATTTGCCATTGGCATAGAGGTGCGGCTAGCTTAGGCTAGGCGTGGCTGGCATGATTTGCCATTGGCACGGAGGTGCGGCTAGCATGGTTGGCATGCTTTGGTGCGTTTTGGTGTGACTAGCATAGCTAGAGCCAAGGTAGAGTGCGTTTGGCATGGCGCGGCTAGCTTGGGCTAGGCGTGGCTGGCATGACTTTCCATTGGAACGGAAGTGCGGCTAGCATGGTTGGCATGCTTTGGCGCGTTTGGTGTGACTAGCATAGCTAGGGCCAAGGCAGGTGCGTTCGGCATGGCGCGACTAGCTTGGGCTAGGTGTGGTCTGGCATGATTTGCCATTAGACGGAGGGGAATTAGGGTTTTGTTCGTTGTAACCCTAATTTGAAAAAAATACCCCCTAATAATTACTGACTACATGCATTAAATGTTCTAATAAATGTGTAATCGGTGACATTAGGTTATTCGGGGTTTTACGATTTTACCCTTTGTCTAAAAAACCACCATCAACACCAGTGTGATAGTAAAAAATGTATTTGCTTATGTTGATATTTTTAGCTTAGTTTGCGAACCACTCCTACTACCATATTACGAAGTGATGTGATTATGGATGTTCATGTTGAGACTATTAGTCCCACATTGTTGGGCAATCTAAGATCCTGCGGTTTATAATCTCTAAGAGCATCCACAGCGGTGCGACTAAACCCAAAGATCAAAGACCAAAAAAAAAGACCAAATTTTAATTTGGTCCATCGTGTGACGCAGTGGGTGGCGAGTAAATTTAGTCGAGCGGGGAGTATAAGTTACTTTGGTGTGGGGCGAACTTTATCCCGCCCGACTAAAAAAAAAAAAAAAAAAAAAAAAAAAAAAAAAAGGGGGGGCGAACATATAATGTCCGCCTGGTGTGGGGATCACATATAATGTTCGCCCCACACCAGGATCACATATAATGTTCGCTCAACAAAAAAAAAAAAAAAAAAAAAAAAAAGGTGGGGCGAACATTTTACCCCCGCTTGGTGTGGGGCGTAAACTATATCCCGCCGGGTGTGGGCGTAAACTTTAAGTTCGCTCTGGTTTTGGGGCGAACATTATATCCCCGCCCGACTATATTTGGGTTTAGTCTTTGGTCCCCGACCAAATATAATCGCCCACTGTTCATTTAGTCTGGTATTTGGTCGATGGTCCGTCCCACTACGCCTGGTTCTGAGACCAAAAAAATGGGTATAGTCGCCCACTGCAGTTGCTCTAAGGGTCCTCCACTCATTGTTAATTGGTTTTGAGTTGGATGCCCGTATTTTAACAATTAATACAAGTGTTTTGACTAACAGAATTGAGATTGGCCTATATGATAGGAAAAACGCCTGGTGTTTTGTGTAGTGGTTTGTTGAATTGCCTGTAAACGGGGTGGCGCGCGTCGAGGCCTCACCAGAATTGTGATTCTGAAAGATGCATTTTGGAATGTACAAGTATAGTAGGTTTGACTTTTGATTTTTGAGGATTGGACTCTTTTAGCTATTGAGCTGTAATTTCAACTACTGCTATTCCTATATTGATCTAATGAGCTGAAACTTGGATTTCTGTTTTCTGCTCTAATTTACAGGTATTTGTAAGGCTAGGATATTGCAATGAAGAAACATCATCTATACACTTTAACTAAAATGACAAATTGGTCATCAACTACCCTGTGCTGCAGTTCGCATTCCAACTCTAGAAATTGTAATAACCAGGCCTGCACTTCGGCTTCAGCAACAGAAGGTATTTCAGTAACTCACCCAATTTTTCCTATAAAATCAACTAAACTCTAGGGTTTCGGTAGCAGTGTGATTATGGTGCATCCTCATCTACACCATAAAACAACCAATCCATAAAATTTCGTTAAATATTGAGTGAGGGTGGAGGCTAGCAGTGTGAGCGAGACGGCGCTGAGAGAAAAACCAGTCGCTCTGAGTTTTGGTATCATGTCGGAACCTTTACACATATCTTGGAGATCAATGGATGATACAGTACATATAAACTTAGAAATAATGTGATCAAGTGCTCAAGGAAATCTCTGACATTCGAAACCTCCAGCTACCTTGTGCAGTTCCCTTCTCAATTGGAGTATCTAACTCACGGCATGTGGTTCATAACAGGCTTGCTGACTTGGGTGCAATCAAAAATCCATTGGGATGAGTTCAATGGTATATTGGTAAATCACACAAATTCCTATAAATCAGGCGAGCCCTAAAATTAGGCTTATTAGCTTGTTCTCGATTTTAGGGCTCCCCCTAATATTTGTAACTCCAAAAATCTGTGACATTCGGATGGGAACCAAAACTACTTTCATCGTAATTCCCCGTCTGATCTAAGAAACGGCAACTTCTAATCGGCAGATATCTCCTGTTAATAGTTCTTTCCTCCCTCAACGCCACTTCAATCACTCACTCAAGCTGCTCGTTTCTACTCTCACACAAAGTAAGAAAGTAGTTCCGTCTATCAACATCCCCAGACAGCCACTATATCGAAGACATGACTACACGTATTATTGCAATTGCTTTTGATTTGACTTTCTTTTCTCTTTTTTTTTTGTTTTAGGTCACGTCCGCCGCGGCTGCTGGTATACGAATGTATCAATCATAATTGAAATGAGAATGGTGGTTCTGTGCCACTTAAAACGATCACATTTGTTGGTATTGATTTTTCTATAAAGATCTTTTAATCTCGCAATGGTCTTTTCCTTGGTAGTAGTTGCCAGTGTGACAGTAAGAAATGTATTTACTACATTTACAGTATCCTGCCGAAATTGAGAAGAGGTGGTTTTACTTATGCTTACATTGGGATTAGTCCAAGGGTATTTTAGTAAATCACCCAATTTTCTTCCTATAAACCAGCAAAGCCTTTTTAGGGTTCGGTAGAAGTTGTTTATAAAGTAAGAATAGGGGCCAGCAGTGTGACTGTGTGAGTGAGTGCGGCGACGTCGAGGAAAGACAATTAACAGGAGTTCTCTGCCGATTTGAAGTTGCCGCTTCCTAATCGGATGGGAAATTATGATGAAAGTCGTAGAAGAGATACAGATGTTTCAAAATTGTCATAATGACTTATCCTCTCATATCCAAGTTGTCACAGACTCACAAGTGAGTTGAGCGGCAACCCTTCGGTGAAACTACATCACCGAAGTTGCAGATGGGTTTGGTGGTTGTTAATTTTTTTTTGGATATGGATAGAACTGTAAAAACAAGTTACAGCAGCCATTGAAGTACCACATGAAATGGGTAGAGTTGTAAAAAAAAATATGAAGTGCTTAGCTTAAAAATTTGGGTGAAAGAAGAAAAAGGTGATTCTTTAATACCCTGTCTTTGATGTTTGCTTTGATCCATTCTTCAATCATTTTTCTTTCAAGTGTTAATTGGTTCTTTAATTTCTACCTTATTTTGCTTGTTTGATCCTTGATTTTTAGGGTTGAAATGTTTTTTTTTTTCTTAAATTTTTTGAATCACAAATGGATCTTGGAGTGAAAATGGGTTATGTATATGAACGTGGTGGTGGTGCAGACTCAGAACCATGAACTAAGACAACATAATGATATTTCCTCTCAACAAATTAGTAAGATCATAGTATTAATCTCAATGTTAAGTGATTTTTGTTTCATAAATGAAAATCAAATCTTACATATTTGTTTCCATGGATCTCTATCTGCCAAGAAGTGGCAATTCAAAACCTGGTTAAGATGGTTGGTTGGGATAGAGATAAGAGTAGACATGGACAAAAAATCCACGAGCATTGAATTTTAATCTGTTTATGCATGTAATTCCTTTTGGAATACTTGATTAATAATAATACTCTAGTAGTACTGTTTCGGGAAACTCTTAAAAGTGTTTGTATCTTGTTTCCTTCTGGATTCAGTCCACTAAACATGGTTAAAATTGAAGCAGGCGATGGGATTTGAGTGGAGTTGTGTTGTGTTGGAAGAGTTGAAAATTGACACCCTTGATACTACTAAAACTCCCGGACTGAAGACCTTAGTACCAAGTTGGAGTACTTAATTACCTAGTCAATAATTGATTATAACTACTCAAAACAAGTTAGAATCCTTTCCCAATGCTAATGTTAAGCTTATTCATTCATCATGATCAAATTCATAAATCAACAGAGCTAATTAGTTACTTAATTATGGCTTCGTTCGACAATGTTCAATGAATCTGATCATGGGGAATTAGTTGTTAATTACCAGCGCCAGGAAACAATGTTCAATAAGCATCCTATGTCCCATTTTGCTTCACATAGCTCTAGTACAACACTCTTGCTAATGGAATGTGCAACATACAAGCAACGAAACCGCACCTATTCCTGCATAGGGAACGTTCTATGGAGTTAAAGCAAGCAACTGGTGAATTATTTCACCGTCGAAAAAGGCCAGCATTGAGACAACACGAGAAAAAAAGTTTCTTCCCATTGATATTGCGGGTTTTACATTTATCGCATGCACTAAAGTAACCTTACCCTGGTTAACACCTTTGGACTTATGGCAATTATAAAATCTTATCATATCTGTATTCACTATTCACTTGTTCATTACTCTTATTCTCTGTCTGTTCTAGTTTAAACTCAATTCTAATTTTTGTTTGGATCTTCTTTCTTGATTTTTTTTGGCATTAGTAGTTACATTGTGCTGTGGGTTTCCTAGGCTCCTGGCCAATTAAATTACCTTAGGACATAAAACGTTTTTTTTCTAATAAGACAAATATTAGAAAAATATCTGATGTAAACAGGGTGTAAGTTAAAGTTTTTTATACTATAAAATAAATCATTTTTTAGGATTTCAGTCTTCACTTTTTACTGGTTGAAAACTCTTCTAGTTATATCAGTGAGAGAGAGTAAATAGTATTCCTTGAAAACCCTAAGCAGGTTTCTATGCCGCCCTTCTTTTTAGATCTAAACTCCATACAAGAAGGGGCTCTCAGTTTTCCTCTTTGTATTTAGTTCTGAGTTCACCATATTTGCTGAAAAAGAAGCTCAAGATCAGCTTAATCAATAAGTGAGAAACAGCGATATCCACAAATGATGGCTTGTTATGGATGTAAAACTAGTTTTGAATGGGAAATCTGGTGGCGGTGGAATAACCGAACTTCCTTCCGGTTCAATGAGCATAATGATTTCTCCTCTCAAAGCAATTTTATGTACACTCTTCCCAATTTTATCACCGCCGCCAACAGCTACTTCACCTACACCCTCCTCTAACATCAGTGCCACCGCCATTATCATCATTTCTATAAACCTCACTCCGGTTCAGTGACCTAGCTAGATTTGAACTATTTTGTTCATCAAACATTTACGCAAACAAGTGATCAAATCTAAGGAACTCAGCTTCCACACAGAAGCAAGAATCAAAATTATTTACTGAATTTAGGTACCAAACTTAAAGTAAGAGGAGAATCAAGTTTGAGTTGGAACGACCCTAGTCAAGGAGAGACAAGTTTATTGAGAGGGTTGGTTAGAATAAAGAAAACTCCAATTTTAATCTTCCGAATTGATAATTATATGTAAATTCATTTTCGATTCCTGCAATGTTGTTGACAAGTTTACATGATTTTGGATTTCTATGGTTTTTAATCCCTGCTGTAACCGTGCAATTTGATTAATACTGTATTATTAATTCCTAATTACCGGCCGGTGATGGGTGGGAAATTCTTCTTGAATGCATCAAGTTGCATTCAAAGATTCAGTTGAAGAAAATACTAATAGATAATCTAATCATTCCAAATGCAACTTACAGATCCTCACAGCCATCTTCACAGCCAAAAGACATTATTTTCCTTTGATCCAATCAAATCAGTGGGAATACATACATGTAAAGATACTTATTGTCATGCATTCTTCAGTGAGAAAAAGTGTGGAGTCATGCATTCTTCGCCGGAAATGCAGGTGGTTTTCGTTGATCAAGATCGGTTTGTAATTGTATTAAGAAAAATTTTTAGACGAAAAACCTTCATAGGGCATGAATGCGCCTGGTATGGAGGGAGGCTTAAAGACTTAGTTATGTACGCCAAGTTAAATGTAAGTTCCGATTAGTGCATGATCTGTCATCAGAACATGTCTATTCGAACATATTTATCTCCTTTGATATGAGAATGTGCAACTAATTAACCAACCTTACCCTCCAATTAAGAGAGAAGTGTGAAGGACTAACAAACTCAACCAACTGGCACCCATGGGCCATGATCCAACAAACAAATAAGAGTAAAGCCAAATAACTAGCGTCACCGGCCTCCACCACCTGTGACAGATCTGAACTCCATACAAGGGGCTTTCAATTTTACTCTTCTGCTTGATTGCTCCCTGAAAAAGAATCTCAAGATCAGATAAATTAATCAGAGTGAAACAAGAAATGGCTTCTTATAGATGTAAATGTTGTTTTGTATGGGAATCTTGTGGTGGTAGAAGAACATCAACACAAATGAGCATAATGATATCTCCTCTCAAAACAATTGTGTTTCTTATTTCCTTAGATCCACTTGCGGCGCCACCTGCATCAGAATCACTATTATCACAACAACTGGAACAACCAAGTTACGAATTCCATGAGGACTGGCCGCACTTTTGCATCAAGTACCTTTTTTTTTTTTTTTTTTTTTTTTTTGTGTTTGGTTGTTATGTTATCTGAGAGGTAGGAATCAAATTATGCTGAATTTCATTTTTTTTTTTTTTTTTTTTTTTGTCTCAGCTGCCTTTGGACAAAAAATAACTTTGTTAAATCTTTAGGTGATCATGTCAAAAGCTAAATTACCAAATGGAAGAAGAATGAAAAAACATCTTGCCAAATGGAAGCAAGAGGAGATTCGAGTTTGAGTGTCAGAGTGTGTTCTCTGGTTCACGTCAAAAGCTAAATTACCTGCAGTTTGATGAGCTATATAGTAATCCCACCAAAACTCTAATACAACTATTTCAGTTTGATTCTAAATACTATAAGTGCTGATTAAAATCAATCCATTGTTTTAAAAGATACTGAAGGAATTGGCCTCCAGTTTTGTTGATAGGCTACTCATAGATTTGATTTGCTACATTTGAGCAGGGGCTTACTGTAAACTAAGAATCTTTGTAGATTTTGAACTATGAGTTCATTCAATAAGGCCTCTTCCTATGGGTATGCCAAACACTGATATTTGGCATATATACACCCACTATGGGTATGCCAAACTCATATGCCAATATGTTATTCCTGGCATATAGGCATAGGAGACAAAGTTTCTATCGAGCGATAGAGATTCTATCGCTGAGCTGAGGAATGAGACTCTATCGCCTGATATTCTCTTTATCTCCAAACGATATTCACTTTATCTCCGAGTAATTCCAGCGATATTCACTTATCTCCGAGTAATTTTATATATATATAAATTATCCTTCTCTCCTACTTTTTCATTATTCTAATATATTTTTATATTTAAAGGGTCCCACTAAATATATTATAACACTAAAACTTTTTATAAATACCCCACCACACAAACACAAATATATTTTTTATTCATTAGGGTCCCACCCAACACAATTAAATATATGTTTTTAATCAAGTTTTGGCATATCTACCATAGTGGGAACTCATTTGCCATGCCACCTGGCATGCCAAACAACATTTTTTTGCCATACCCATAGGAAGAGGCCTAAATACTAGGATTTGTTTTGTCAAATGTCTGGGTATTGCAACATTTGATGCACATTGGTAATCAGTGTGATACAGGTTGACACACATAACTTCTACACATCTAGTCTGTTTATTTGGCTTCTACACAGGCACAGGGGGTAGTCGAAGGAAAATATACTTATGTTACGTATGGCTGAAACGTGCAATTTGTAATGCGGATACACTACAAGAAAATCTAGCTTAAGCGACCAAAATCTTAGCAAGATACCAAAATTTGAGTCGCTTTAACAGTCGAGCAACTAACTTTCCGACTACCTAAAATGTTTGTTGCTTTTTACATGTACCCATTAATTCTCAGCAAGTACCAAAAGTATCTGGTTGCTCGATATTTTAATCAAGTAAACAAGAGCAATTAAATAAGTACTCGTGTTGGTATTTACTTTGAAGGGTAAGGACTACCAACTAAAAAAATCATTCATGGTAAAACCTCTATGAGCCACCAAATTGTAGCCACCACCCCGTTCAAAAGAGAGGTCAGTCTTTGAAGCTTCATATGAGGAGATTTCGGTTTTGATCTCGAGACTTCAAAAGAATTTATCTTACAGTTTGCATAAATCACCCCCCATGTGAGCTATGATGAAGGAGAAACAAAGTGGTGTATGTAATCCTTGCACCAGCTTAATTTGTTGTGATTAGGTACTGTATAATCCTGTTCAAGTTAAAATTGTTGGTGTCCAATTTCAAGTCATAATAATCAGCATCGGATATGCCATTCATCCATCGTCACTGAATTACAAGTTTACATATTTCTATTGATATGACTAAAGCTTAATAGATGATACTTGACCCTCTACGACAATATCACCAATTAGTTACTAAGTTTTATGCATAGTCAACGCAAAAAATTGTTAAAAATACATACAAATTCTGGTAGAGGCAATATCACAAACATTATAAATGCCTGACCAAAATTTCAACTAAACACGGTGAAATTAAAATTCTAACAGAAACCCAATATCAGTACTAGAGATAAGAACAAAAATGCAAGCACAAACCAGAAATTAAAAACATATATACAGCAGATCAATGGTACTGTGTTTCCCATTTGATACAAGTTCTTATGTTTCCAATAAATTCATTTAGTATACCATCCAAAATCCAATTGAACTAACTATCTAACCCATAGAAGAACTGAAAAATATATAAACCATCCACTTTTCACTGAACAATCCATGCTAATTCAACGCAAAAATTGCTCTTTTAAGGTCAGATTGTTCAAATTAATTACCAAACCGCTTAATTTTTCCCATTAAAAGCGGACTCAGTATGTTGAAAACCCCCAAAATTAAAACCAAACTCAGAAAAATGACAGCAAGAGTTGATCAATTCTATGATCATCTCGCTTCATATTTTGAATCAACAGATTAGGAGTTTTCTTGGATTTCCCTTGTTACATATCCACACCCATTTCGAAAAATTTGACCCTAATTACAGTGAAATGAAACTAATTTCTATGAAATCAAGTTTTTTCGTAATTCAAAGAAAATTAAAGGGACAACGAATAAGATTCGAAACAAAAATCTAATAGAGAAATATACATTCAAGTACAAATGTTACACCAAAAAAAAAAATTATTGAAAGAGTAAAACCGCTCCATACAAACGAATTTGAAGAAATTAGATGAACAGCTAGTTGATTATAACCTATAGAGATAAAATGAAACCCAAGCTCTTTGGATTTTTAGTTCCCTGGAGAAGGTAAATGAGTACTCTTAAAGGTTTCATTATTGGATTTCAACCCAAAATTCTGGCGGCAAATTTGAATTTGTGCGCCAAAATTGCCGCCTAATTCCTTTTTACGCCAAATGAAATGGACGCGGCAATTTTTCCACTGTTGGATAAGGTACTAATCCGTGTGAACTTTTGTGGTTGCATTATATTCGTCCGATCAAAGACTTTAGTTTCCTATTGGCTGATTATATACCATACGGATTAGCTTCAACATAAAAGGAAAATTGACATGGCAATAGTTACATCGTTGGATAAGGAAGTGATCCGTATGAACCTTTTGTGGGCGCACTACGTGTCGTCGTCGATCAAAGACTTTGGTTTTCTATTGGCTGATTATATACCATTTATCCTGATTAGGTGTTAATGTCCAAAGAAATCCTTTTTTTCTTATAAAAGTAAGGTCGCTCTTGTTGTTCCTTTGGGAATGACATTTTATGGGGGAGAGTTCTTAATTGAACTTGTGCTTGATTGCCAAATCTTTGTGGGGAGTGCAACTGTGGAATATTGTAGGAGTTATCTTGTATCTTTATAAACTCCTTGATGAATGGACTAAGTTTCGACTATATGAAATCATCGAAACAAAGTTGATATGTCTTCTTTTAGTCATGAAGTATCTCTATGAGAATTTCATTATGATCCTGCAAGTTTTTGTACCTTTGCCAATTTACATTGACAAAAAGGGGGAGAATTATTGTGTAGTTCACACTACAAATACATATGGTTTACGGATCATTATGTACGGGGGAGTGTTTTTCATTGTGAGATGAAGTATTGACTAAGGGGGATGATACATATCACCACAGTATTATTGTCAAAGTTGTGATACAATTGAGCTTTGATGTTGTGTAATAATACTATGACACTGTATAACAATACGAAAAACAACTATGATGCTGAGTTGAACACGTTCAGAATCACTGGAGTACTTGGAAGTGACGAAGATTTCGAGTAATGTTGAAGAACCAAGGAAATCAAGCATTTGGATGAGAAGCTACAAAATTTATTTATTTTGTAATCCATATGTATTGATAGTTTTGTCACTAAAATTGACAAAGGGGGAGACTATTAGAGCACTGCTCGGTCAAACTCGCAAGCATTGCTATCTCAAGCTTGTTTGTCAAGTTTGGTTGTCAAAACTATAAGTCTTGATTTCTAGTCTACTTACAGCTGTGTCTCGGATTAGGATAAAATGTATAGTTGAGCTTTATACTTCATGGCGTTCATCGATTGAAGACGAAGAACTACTAAGGGGAACTTGTGGAACTTCATCAACAAAAGGTATGTGGAGACTTGAACTCATCTATCACTCAGAATTCTATTTCTATTCTATATCATATTGAGACAAAGTCGTATAGCCATATAGAATTGAAATTATACACATTTGATATTTTGAGCTGAGTTTAACTCGCTTACATATTTCTCAAAATATGTGTTGGTAAGCTTTCGCTTTAACCAAGTTCATCTTTTATTCTTGACGAAAGTCAAAATATGATCATGTAAAAGTCTCCTGGTAACATCTTATATGATTTGTGTGAGACAATCATTTGATGTAGATTTTAATGTTTTCAGATGATCATATGATCACTTGAAAATTGCTTTGAAGCTAATAGTTTGTGTGAGACAGCTATTATCGTCCTCTTAGAATGTTTCAATGATTAAAATGGGAGTTTAGAACAATTAACCATTGATTGGATATAGCACAGTATGCGTACTTATATGCTATATGTTGCAAGTTATTCCAAGTCCGGGAATTTAGTATGCATACCCGTATGCGTACTTATTCAACAATTGATGTCCAGGAACTATAGTTTGCGTACCTGTTTGCATACTAACTTCAACTGAGTTCGGTTGTGAAAGAAAGTATGCGTACACATTTGCATACTGGCGAACACAGACCAAGTCCGGCAACTTAAGTATGCTTACCCGTTTGCATACTTGAGTGGTTAAGTTCTAAAATCGGCTAAGTCATGAACAAATATATTTATATAATAAGGAATGCAATCTTTTGCAAACCGTGGATATAATGTTCATGAATTGATTTGAGTGAATCAAATTCAAAACTGATTTTGCTTCAATTGTGTCTTGTATACTTCTATGAGAATATAAACAATTGAACAACTCTATAACTAGTTTCATTTGAGTCATTTGAACTAGTTGAGTCATTTGAGTCAATCGGAGAATAAATCTCGAGCAAATCTTAAAGAAGATATTACTCAATCACAATAGAAAACAGCAAGATTAGAACACGCAACTACAGAGAAATAGTTGGGCCTGGCTTCACAATCCCAATGAAATCTTCAAGTCGGTAACCTACTGGGTTTTGGAAAAACCTAAGGTTAAAGGAGAATCGACTCTAGTCGCAACTAGTATCACACATGAGGTGTGGGGGTTAGGTTTCCTTGTTTCTAGAGTTCTCCTTTATATGGTCTTCAAATCAGGGTTTGAAATCAATGTTACCTTGGTAACAGAGCATTCAATATTCACTATTAGATGAAAACCTGATTAGATTCAAGCTAATATCTTTTAACTGTTAGATCAAACTTAGCTTGTTATACACAAATGAAATGTACCATCATTTAGATAAAGGTAACCGTACCTAAACGTGTACACTTAGTTGGTTCAACAATATTTAACCAATGGTTAGCCATATGAGCACTTTCATATAAACCTTATTCATCTTAATCATAACTAGTTCAAATGACTCAAATATATAGTTAGAGAGTTGTTCAATTGTTTATATTCTCATAGAAGTATACAAGACACAATTGAAGCAAAATCTATTTTGATTCCCTCGAATCATTTCATGAACATTATAGCCACGGTTTGCAAAAAATTGCATTCCTTATTATATAATGTATTAGTTCATGAATAAACCGATTTTAGAACATAACCTACTTAAGTATGCAAACGGTTACGCATACCTAAGTAGCCGGACTGAGTTTGGTTACGTCAGTACGCGTACGGGTACGCATACCATTTTACACTTCCAAACATCAGCAGAAATTCACGGAACTTGAACTTCCGCCAGTACGCGTACATGTACGCATACGTAGTTCCCGGACTTCCAACAACCAACCAGTACGCGTACGTGTACGCATACCATGGTTCTCGGTTTTGGACTTTACACAAATGTGAATACACACTATGTTTATATCCAATCATGGTTATAAATGGAAGGGAAGTCGTTGATTATTGCAACCCTTCGTTTGGCAGCCAGCGGCATGACCGGTCTGGTTTTGGCATGCTCGTGCATGTTTTAGGCGCGGCCAAAATTTAGGGTTTTGTACAAACCATGTAGTTTTGGCATTGGGCCAGAAGTTGCCACGCGTTGTGTAGCGAACTTGGACGGCTGAGATTTGCATATCAGGAGAAAGGGCAGTCGTTGATTGTGTCTACCTTCCATTTGTAGCCTGGCAACTTTGTCTAAATTAGGGTTTGGCATGCTGAAACCCTAATTAGCGCCCTTTACTAGAATCGCTGTAGAATTCTCGTACTGACTCGGATTTTGACAGTCTGCCCCTCCATTCGACCAGAAAATAATTTCTTATATTCTTACGCGTGGATATTTAGGTTTTGAGCTCGTTCGGGAAGTGAAAACAGCACGACAGTAAAACTCAGGAAGAATTCAGGAGGGATGTTGTGGGCCCGAGGTGGCATAACCACGCCTGTGTCATGGCGGCATGGATGGAATGGCTTTTTTGTATGCGTGTACGGCATGTTGGCACGGTTTTGGGAAGCTAGCGTGTTTTGGGAAGCTAGCCTCTTTTGAGACCGTGATAGGTTTGGAGCAACCTGATTGGTCAATGAAAGTAAGGGACCAACAAGCTTTGGCATAGTTTAATAAACATTCAGTTAAAATGATGGATAACTGTAGGAACTGACGGAATCAAAGAGAAATTGAATAAAACAGGCCGAAATTGGATAATAAAGAAATTCTCGGAACATATTTTTGATCGTTGGATAGAGTGGTAATCCATGTGATTCTTGTAATTGCATTAATAATTGTTAAATTACTTAATTTTATATCTATGTTTGAAACTTCAAATCTATAAATGAACGACAAAATTTGCTTATTGTTTTCTTATTCCATTGATAAAATATGCCACATCTTGTCTATAATTGATTTGAGTATTTATACAAGAACCCTAAATCTAGTTGTGTTAACCAAACTATGCCTTGTTCGACCTCATTAGTCCAAATATCTATCTTTGAACTCTAAATCTAGCAAAGAAACCAATATAATTCGAGAGAATTGGAGGAGGAAGTCGATTGAAATTGACCAAGGTCGATGGGAAGTTAGTCAAAATGATGGATCATGTGAGAAACCGATGGAATTCAGGAGAAATTGATTGAGGCCAACTGAAATTGGGTAAGACTTAGGATAACAAAAATCACAATCGGCTCGTATGAGATCGACCGACATCGGATAAGATTGACGAATAACAAATGGAATCAAGTGAAGCCGATAAAAATTTGGTTTACTAAATAACCATATAAATCCATGGAATCCGGGATAATTCTAACGTGCTGATTAGTAACAAATCTTGCATCACCGAGACTGAACTACGAATTTCGGCCCTTTTACAGTATTCTGGAATCGGCTTATAGCCAAAATTGGCATGAATATTTTCCCAGTTTATTTATTTTCTCCTTATGAAAATTTCAGCCGTAATATTTTCTACCGTAGATAGGTAATTTAGATCCTAGAATTTCGACAAAGGGCAAAATAGTCATTTGTGGGGAACATTTTTAGACCCAGGGTAAAATAGTCATTTTATATTTATTTTCATCAACTTCCACGCTAGGGTAAAATGGTCATTTTACCAGGGATATATATATAAAGGGTAAAATGGTCATTTCAAGGTTTTCCTCAAGACTTATGACGAAGACTAATGTATGAGGAGCAATTGATCCAATTCGAGCTGGAAAACTCAATACGGCCAAGAGAAGCGCGATCCGAGCAGACTGAGTTCTATAAGAATACAACTCAGTTCTCATGATAAAGATGTTCAGCCTTTGGTCCTCAAGGCATAACTAGTCACGACACCTAGCTTACGACACTAGCGGATACTCAGGTCTTAGCCGCTCCAGAATTTCATAAGCATTTATTTACCAGAAAAGTTGGGTAAAGGGTAAAATGGTAATTTCAAGGTTTTCCTCAAGACTTGCGACAAAGACCGATATATGAGAATACAAAATGGAGATTTCTGTAACAAATATACGATAAGCACCAACTTATCTTAAAAAAATGAGATTTTATAGGCATACAACTTTTCATAGCCATTTAGGCTCTCCGATTCAAATGGTGGATTATAAATTCTCTGACCATCTCTCAATCGAATTTCTCAGTGAAGTACATGAATATAATGCTTTTTGTATTTTAGTATTTTTTCATGTATTTCAATTTGTATGTTGTGTCTCTTTGATGTAATTGAATGTATTCATGGCTTCCATTTGGCCATTGTAACCCTTCTAACCTCAATTAAATGAGGTATTTGAAATAAAAGCTTGGGGCAGCAGCCCCTAAAAAAAAAAAAAAAAAAAAAAAGCTTATAATTGTCCAACTATTTTAACGTGTTAGATACCAATTACTTATGTCTATTTTATTACTTTTAAGGAAAGACTTGTACATTTTAGTGCTACCAAAACATTGATAATGTCTGTGGATCATTTTTTACCTTTTTTAGTTGATCATTTGTGGTTATTTTAGCATCAAAATTCGTTGATGTACATGTTAGTTACGTGTAGTCTAAAAAGAAAAGAAAAAGGGCCATGTTCTGAACGGGGCACAAATTTTCCCAAGCGTGGACCAATGGACCATATTCTCGTGGTCGTGGTACAATACTGGGTCAAATAAAAAATGAACAATCTAGAAGTTAATCCGTATCCGTCAAATTTAGTTCAGTTTGCATTTAATCCTACGGTCTGTAAAACTTTAGAAACCCTAATCGTTTCCTTCATCTTATCGCTTATCAGCCGCTTCCAGTGCTTCTCCCTCACCCTCACTCTCACTCTATCGCCAGAAAGGGAATGCATCTCTCCTATCCTCTCTTGAATCATTCGTTACTAGATAAAAAGTATACCAAAATTACAGGTTAGTATTTGATTTTTGATTCATTTTTGTTGTATGTCCAATTTAGACGCTTCATGTTTCTTATTCTATGAGATCTGATCTTCTTTGAATTTGTTTGTTTGTATATGCAGAACCCAAGTTCGTTTGTTTGATTTGGAATGAGTACTCTACTAATAATTTCAAAATCGAGCTAAAAAACAGAGCAGTATGAATCAAAGAACTCTATTGATCTCTCAAAGTTGAAGAAGGTACAAAATATCAAGTTCTATTCATTGGTTTCTTGATTTAGTTCTTGATCTTATTTTTGTTCAAGATTGATTACGTTATTATAGTTGGTTCTTCTTTTGATTTGCTTGATTGTATATATATATGCAGGAACAAAGTTTATCATTTTTATTTGGAGGAACTAGGAAGAAACTAGATCGGGAATGGGTACTCTATTGATCTCAAAATCAGAGCACAGATCGAATGATATTTCATTGGTTTTAAGCTTTTCCAGTGAGATTAAAAGAACTTTGATGGGCATCAAAGTCGAAGTAGTTGTATTAACGGTGTTCCATACCATGATGAGATTCTAAAGTATTTTTTCAAAGATATGAGATTGTTTTTATTTAATTTTTGTAAAACTTTGAGATTGTAATTTTTTGTGAATAATAAATGATTTTGTAAATTGAATTTAGTGATAATAAATTAAATTAATTTTGCATTTAATTTGGTTTATATTAGTTTTGATTTCATTTAATTTGAGTCAAAATTGGCCGAAGCCTTTAACGAACCGGGACATTCTCACAGTAACTAAATTCAGACAAGTTCAAAGTTTACACCGACTAAGCCGCTCAAGGCGTATGTCAACTTACATTTTACTCGCTAGGAAGGTTGGAAAAAATGTAAAGCAATGATATTGCTTAGCCGGAGATGATAGTTGTAGCATATTTTGAGCGACTCACTTGTGAATAATCGGAATAAGTATAAAGCAATGATATTATCTAGCCGATGGTAGTTGAAGCATATTTAGAGCGACTCACTTTAGGATAATTGGAATAAATTTAAAGCAATGATATAAGTTAATCGCTCGTAGAAGTTGCAATATATTTAGAGCGAGTGCCTAGCTGCTCTAGGTTTATAGAGATCCCACTTCTTGTAACTCATGAGCGAGTACCACTTTTAGTAGTTATAATGGTTTGAGCGACTCGAAATGGGCTTTTGCAACTAAAAATGCCCGGTTGCTTAATCCAGTTTTTCTTGTAGTGATACTTTATAATAATCTAGATTTTTGTAGAGTGTTTTGTAGTGTAAAGAAACAGAAGTGGATTAGCCTTGTCTATTCCAGACTGTTTTCTATGGTCCTAGTTTCGGTCGAAGTTTGTTGTGAAAGAGTCTTCTAGATAAAGAAAAATCTAGAGAAATTATGAGGAAATGAAGGTCGGTAACTGTAAGCCGGTAATATTACCGTAAGAAAAATCATAATAACCGGCCTGCACGCTGGTGCATTTACTTATGCACGCTGTTAATATCTACGACAGTCTCGCTATTAGAAATCGTAATAACCGGCCTGCACGCTTGGCCGCATCAATGGAACTAGTTAGAGGACATTTTAGTAAATTACTCAATTCTTCTTATAAATGAACCGATATTAGGGTTCGGTACAAATTGTTTACAATCTAAAAAGAGAGACCAGTAGAGTGAGTGAGTACGGCGGCGTTGAGGGAAGGACTATTAACCAGATTTTTTTGCCGATTGAAGGTTTATGATGAAAGTAGTTTTGGTACGATGTTGGAAGCAGTCCAGCTTGGAGATCAAAGACAAAGAAGAGAGGCACAGATCTTCCAAAATATCATAATGACTTTTCCTCTCAAATCTAAGTTATCGCTGATCCAATATGCCTAATATGCGGTGGATTAAGTATAATTCCACCTTCAAATTCGCTGATAGTGAGTGAGCATGAATATTGTGTTTTTCATAGATTATGCCAAATCTGGAAATTTGTTGAAATGGGTGGATCTGTAAAAATAATTATGATTTTATATTTATGAATTTCGTGAAATATCTACTGTTAATCTATTACAAAAAATATTTAGTTTAGATTTATAAATGTTATTTAGGTTTATAATAAGCCACAGTGATCGATGATAATGCTTTATGCTTTTCAGTTATTCATTTCTTGTATTATATTGATGATTTTTCAGTTACACATATTTCAATTGATTAAAAGTATATCTTTAATATCATACCTACTCATGTATGTCATTTTGAGATCTCTAAATAATAGTTAGTTATAATCTGTTGTTTCTTGAATCAAATTTTGTAAATGCCAAGGTTTTAGTATCCTCCTGAGTGTTTTTTAGATTCTCAACTAGAAATGGTCGTTGGGTTCATGTTTCACGGAAACGAGCCATGTGGGTTTGCCAGATTTGATTGTAATATGTTTGAAGTTAGGTTTGGGTTATTCCTTATCCATATGTGTGAGCTGAACCAACCCTTTGGTGAAGATAGCCATTACCACAAAGTTATCCTCTCAACTCCATCATCGAAGTTACAAATGGATTTGGTTGTTGTGTTTTTAGATATGGATAGATCTGTAAAAAAAAATTACGGCAGGCATTGAAATACCACATCTGGAAATTTGTTGAAATGGGTATTAATCTGTAAGAAAATATGATTTTGTATTTACGAATTTCTGGAAATATCTATTGTTGTTACAAATATCTACTTTATAAATGTTGTTGGGCTTTGATGATAGTAATGGCAATTGAATTCTTTTAAAGAAATCCCGATTATAGTAAGCCATAGTGATGATAATGCTTGTCTCTTATTCATAAGCAAGACCTGTATTGCAGCTGCATATCAGTTTTGGATCATAATAGCATCATTTGCTCTATCTTTGGTTTCATTTTTACTAAACAAAATGAAATAGAGATCAGTTTTGGGATTGCCCCAACGGTACTTTAGTAAATTATCCCATTCCTGTTATAAAAATCAACCAAGCCCTAGGTTTTCGTCAAAAGTTGTGTGGAGAGTAAGAGGAGTGAGACTACAGTGTGAGCGAGTGAATGCGGCGGTGTTGAGGAAAGAACCAGCTACCGGAGTTCTGTGCCGATTAGAAGTTGCCGCTACTAGAATCAGATGGATCGGAGTTTTGGTATGATGTTTGGAGATCAAAGTCAGAGAAGAGAGAGTGAGAGACACAGATCTTTTATGACAATGTCATAATGACTTCTCCTCTCATAACTAAGTTGTGTCCCAGCAAGATCAAACAAGTGATTTGCGCACCATGAAGGATGGATATGGAGGGTCACATGTTTTTAACTAGATATTCAGCGCCACAAAAAATTGGTATCAGAGAGACCTGGGACAACTGCGAACGAAATGGGTAGATCTGTAAAAAAAAAATAGTGGTTTTTTTTGGTGCTTATGGAAACTCCGATTAGAATAAGCCAAAGTTATTGATGATGATGCTTGTTTCCTAATCATAAAGCAAACTTTGTATTGCTGAAGATTAGTTTTGAATCATAATAACATGGTCATTTCTTGTATTTCTTCAGTTTTATTTTGGTTATACTGATTTTTCAATTACATGCTTCAATTATCATAGTATGAACCCAGGAAGCCAAGTAACATCACTTCTTCTAGCAAATGAACCACTAAGTACACCAATTTCAAATGTTGCATAAACAATGCTAGTTCAATTCTAAACCATCCCATGATACTTTGCAACAGTTGAAATGAGTCAATTCTCAAATTAAACAAATTACATAATAGATGTCAAAACAGAATTGAGATTTAGCTCTGACTGAGTATTGGGGTCATTTTTCTTGTATTGATGTTTCTGTTATAAGGTCGGGCACTCGGGCTTCTTCTAGCTATCGAACTAACCTTCTGGTCTTTGGTGCCCATGTGCTCAGAGAAAGAATTAATGAGACTGATTTTTGCTCTAAACATAAACATATCACAATAAGCCAGTGATGGAATTTCAGCTGCTGCTATTCTTATATTGATCATGTCAATATTGCTGCATGCTACTGTGCATATTCGTTTATTGTGCATACTCGGCTTTGTAAATCGTTTTGTGTTGGATACCTTGAGTTCCATCCTCATCTACATGGTCCCGTCTCATTATTATACACATTGGCATCCAGGCAGCATTGACCCCAAGGGTACTTTAGTAAATCAAGGGTACTTTAGTAAATTATCCCATTCTTGTTATTATAAAATCAACCAAGCCTTAGGGTTTTGTCGCAAGTGTTGTATGGAGAGTAAGAGGAGAGAGACTAGCAGTGAGAGTGAGTGAGTGAAGGAGGCAGTGTTGAGGAAGAACCAGTTACCCGGAGTTCTGTGCCGATCAGAAGTTGGCAAGTTGCCGTTAGCAAAATCAGATGGATCGGAGTTTTGATATGATGTGTGGAAGCTTTTGGCATAGCTTGGAGATCAAAGTCAGAGAAGAGAAACAAGATATTTGAAATGTCATAATGACTTATCCTCTCCGAACTAAGTTGTATCCCATAAAGATCTTGAAGGTGCCTTTAGCAACATACGAACTCCATCACCAGGGACATGTTTTTAACTACATATTCAGCGCATTAAAGAGACCAGGGACATGTACAACTGGAAACGAAATCGGTAGATCTGTAAAAAAAAAAAAAAATTGTGAATTTCTTGGTGCTTGATGGAAACTCCGATTAGAATAAGCCAAAGTGATTGATGATAATACTTGTCACTTATAAAGAAGACTTTAAATTGCTGCAGATTAGTTTTGAATCATAATAATAACATCATTTAATACAAAGTAAGAGTAGAGACTATTCGGCTGGTATTCCTATATAGATCGTGTCAATAGTGCTGTACTGCTTTCTCCTCCTTTGCTTGATCAAATTGGCTAAATCTTCAACCAAGAAGATGCATATTCGGCTCTGTGCACTAAAATACAACCAGTATTTATACACTTTAAAATGACCAAGTAGTCTTCAATTTTACCCTGTGCTGCAGTTCACATACTGTGGACATTGGAATAACTGGGCCTGCACATCGGGCGGATTAGCCCAAGGGTGTTTTAGTAAATCCCCCAATTCTTCTTATAAAATTCACCAAGCCTTGGGGTTTGGCAGAAGTTGTTCACACAGTAAGAGTGAGAGAGGCGGCGTTGAGGGAAAGACTATTAACCGGAGTTCTCAACCGATTAGAAGTTGCTGTTTCAAGATCAGATGATGAAAGTAGTTTTGGTATGATGTGGGAAGCTTTTCACATAGCTAGGTGATCAAAGAGTACAGAGACAGAGATCTTTCAAAATTGTCGTCATGACTTTTCCTCTCAAATCTAAGTTGTCGTATTACAATCTTCCATTAGAACTCCAGAACAAAGTGATAGATGTGTCCCATCTTTGATGGCATTGAAATGCCACAATTGGAAATGGATAGATCTGTAAAAAAAGAGTTCTGATTTTTATATGTATTAATTTATGGATAATCTCTGCTGTTAGTCTTTTAAAAATAATAATTAGTTTAGATTTATAAATGTTGTTGGGTTTTGATCATTTCTTTCTTGTACTTTTAGTTTCATATTGATTATACTGATGATTTTTCAAGGAAAAAGGATGATATATACTTTCTCTGAGACATCAAAGCGTTGAGAAGATTTTAGAGACCATCTTTGTTAAGGTCATCAAAGTAAGAATGCTCCATTGTTTTCTATTAACACGTACAAAGCACACATGTTTGGAATGGTGCCATGTGATGATATTCGTCGTTATGGTTAAAACATTCAGAATTTGAGTTCAACTCACCAAGTGGCAAGAGCAGATCTTTGTTTTGATAAGCTAAAATAAAAAAATTACAAAACAGACCTGCTACTTCATCAAATTCATAAACCATCGAACTCAATCGAATCCTTTTCCATGTCCCGTCTCTGAATAAGATCAACAAACATGCATAGAACAAAGGAGAGGGATCTAAGATCAAATGGTTTTAAAACTCTTCCACTTGGTCGCAACCGAAGATGGTTAGTTTTTGAAGACAAGTCCATCCTATTAAATCTGTAGAAACTTTAGGACTGGATAGCCTATCAAACGTATTCGCTGAAGAACTTCATACTGGGCCAGCGGAGGAATTTCAACTGCTGCTATTCGTATACTTATTATGTCAATAGTCCTGCAACTGGTTTCTCCTTCTTCCCTGAAACTCAATAAGTGCATATTTGGCTTTGTGCTCTGACATACAGGTATGATTGAGGCTACCATATTTCTATGAGGACACGGTATTTATACGCACTTTGTAATGACCAATTGTAAGCTGTGCACTGCAGCCGTTCACGTGCATACAGCGGAAATTGTAATAACCGGGATGGGCTGCAGCACCAGATTTAGTTCAAGGGTATTTTAGTAAATCACCCAATTCTTCTTATAAATCAACCGAGCATTGAGCCCCTTAGGGTTTTGGTGGAAGTTGTTAACAGAGTAAATAGTAGAGACCAGCAGCAGCGTGAGTGAGTGCGTCGGCGTTGAGGAAAAACTATTAACCGGGGTTCTTTCAAATCAGATCGGGGCTTATGGTCATGAAAGTGGTTACTGTTAGTCTGTTAGCAATGTTTAGTTTAGATTTATAAATGTTATTTGGGTTTTTGATGTCCGAACAGTTTTTTTTTCTTTCTTTTTCTTTTTATAACTTTTGGTCGAAGAAAATACAAAGAAGGGCATTGGTGAGCTGCACTAGTTAACCAAGTATGAGAGTTAGTGATGATGGAGATGGCGAAAACAATCCCCACACATTAAAATGTTCTAAACCCTTTCTCGTTTATTTAAGAGCAACCATTTACAAGACATGAAATTGCCAACAATGGTTATGCGTAAAGGTGCTTCTCCTTCCAATATATTTTTTTCCGATGACAATATGATTTTCTTCAAAGGGAACCTATTATGGTTCAAGAAGATTATTTAAGGTTCTGAGTAGATATCAGGTAGCTTCAGGTCAGCTAGATTCATTTGATGGTGTCGCTAGTTATTCGGGTAGTTCACATGCCAAACGGAGTTTCTAACCCTTATCTAAGTTTTTTCTTAACACCAAACTTTCCCTTGGTAATTAAATTAGTGTAATGATTAGTGAGATTAAACTAATAAGTTCGTTTTTTCAAAAGAAGAATTATTGAGAGGGAGAAGAAGAAGAGGAAGATGATAATGAAAATGAGGGTTTTGGAAGAAAAAAAGTTAAGATCTTTTTCTTTAAGAGCCACAACAAGAGTAGCATGTTTTGGGTACTCATGGATACTTCAAATTTAGTTAATAGTGCTTGAATTGGCCAAAACATTCCTAAAAATGAACAATTTACAAATTGATTTCGGTTTGGTTAATAAAGTTCGGCTACGAAATCTGAAGAACGGGTAGCCGAACTCATCTGCAAGTGTAGTTCGGCTAATATTTTTGAAAACACAGGTAGCCGAACTCAGCTTTAATGGAGTTTTTTCTTTCAAAGAAAAGTTCGGTTAGGAGAAGAAAATTGCAACGTAACCGAACTCAATATGCAAGTTTTTCAGGGAAAAGTTCGGTTAGGAGAAAATTTTTTGCAATGTAACCGAACTTTTTTCGATGTAACCAAACTGTTTGCGACGTAACCGAACTATAAGTTCGGTTTGGACATTTTTTTTCGTAACCGAATTTTTCTCTGAAAACAAAAAACTCCATTAAAGTTGAGTTCGGCTAGTTCAACAAAAATTTTCACATAATTCCTAGCAGAACTTCTCTCTGTAACTTCCATTTTCAACTCATTTTGATGATTACTTCTCATTTGTTCAACGGAAAATGAATGAAAAGTAATGGGTTTGTTATAATTTTATTTTGATTTTGTTTTGTTAGTGATTTAAATTTTGGTCTATTTTGATTCAAGCCCATAGACACACCAGTTGCTAAAGGTCAGAACTTAAGCCTTGAGATGTGCCCTAATACCCATGAAGAGAAAAACAGGATGTCGCGGGTACCCTATTCCAACGCAATTTGGAGCCTGATGTATGCTATGATGTGTAATCGGCCTGAAATATGCTATGCTATTAGATTAGTTAGTCGGTACCAGTCGAATCCTGGTTTTGAGCACTGGCAAGCGGTCAAGAGGATACTAAGGTATCTCAAAGGGACGAGCGACCTCATGCTATGCTATAAGGGTTCAGATCTACGTCTCAGTGGTTATTGTGATGCTAACTGGAATGGCGAAATGGGAGAGCAAAAATGCACATCAGGGTATGCTTTCTTGCTAAATGGCGGGGCCATCACATGGAGTAGTAAGAAACAGTCAACTGTCCCTATGTCATCTATGGAATCTGAGTTTGTAGCTTGTCAAGCTGCAGTACAAGAATCTAATTGGTTAAGGAGGTTCTTTGAAAGTTTTGAATTTGTCACTCACGCTACTGATGCGGTGAAAATTCACACTGATAGCACATCAATGATTGCTTATGCAAAAGACCCAAAGTACCATGGAAAGACTAAGCACATTGATAGGAGGTGTTGCTTTATTAGAGCTGCTCTTGCGAAGAAAGAAATAGTTTTGGAGTACATGCCTACAGAATCGATGATAGTTGATCCCCTTACTAAACCTATACAAAGAGATGTTTTCATGTCTCATGTTAGGGCGTTAGGTTTACGTAGGTGGTAATGGATGTCTATTTATTTATTTTTCTAAGACATGATGATCGTAGATGCATATGTTTTATGGATAATTATTTAATAGTCAATACAATTTGATAATGGTTCATTGTTATGATTGATTATTTACTTATGGGCATGGATATACACGCTGACATTGGTGCATAGAGAATGCATTATGTCAAAACTTGATTAATATGTCACCTGGTATGGACTGGATTACTCACATAAGAAGTCACCTTTTGGCGCTAAGGAGAGCGAGAAAAGATGAGATGATGCATCGCCTTGGCAATACCAAGATGAGATCTATATAGTGAAGATCGATGATGAATGTATCTACTGTTCATCATACCTTAAAGGATAGCCAAATAAGAAATCTCTTTCATGGCGCTTGTTGAAAGCGAGCAGTTAGAAATTTCGGATTAGGCGCAAGAGTTGCGACTAAGTCAAGATTTGTAGAGTGTAAGAGTTTGTGACATATACTTGTGTAGACAAGTAAAACTCCACTCTAGCGCATTTTCATATTATGCGTGCTTGCGACCACCACGGAGGTGCGAAAATTGTTCCCTGCTTTTCTTACCATGTGAGTCCGTATGATAATTAGATTATACACAGGTAACCTTACGACTTTTGACTTTGTTATTAAGTAAAGATTCGATGATTGCTACTTTAGTATGTGTCCTGTAGCCATGGATGATCCGGATTAAAGGGTACATATCTGGGAAAGCAGTTGATTCTGAAACTTCATGGCAATAGTGCGAGAGGAAGGTCATCAAACTCATGAATGTTTATATTCACAGTCGACAACTTGAGTTGCCTTGCTGGAGTTGCAACACAAGTGTGAATGTATTTACAGTAAGCTAGCATGAGGGTTAGACTAGCTCTACGAGGGATCAGAGTAGTCTAGACCAATAAGATTTTGATGGACCTAGGATACTACGAGATACAAACATTTTTTTTAAAGGGTTGATGTCTCTATGATGACTCATATTGAGCTGCTAGTATGGAGCTCCCAAAATGCAGGTACCTCGACGGTCGCACGGGTTATTTACTAATATGAACTTTTTATTTCTTCTGGTACAATCCACACACACTATGTGCGAGTGGGAGATGTTAGATATTCGGGTTGGATCCGAATATGGTAGCCCATATTGTATGTGGCAAGCCCGGTAGGGTTCCATATTCCTTAGGGTTTGGAACCTATATAAACATCTCTAGCATATGTGTAAAGGGTTACGTGATTCCACCAATATCACACATAAGTTTACCATAAGAAAAGTGGTAGCTCTAACCCTAAAGGGAGTTACCATTAGGAGAAAAAGGTTTCAAGTTCTTAACCTGTGAAACAAGCTTGTGCTCATCATTGGTGATTGTAGTACCTGCTAATCGTCGTGTTGGATCGTTGTTGTTGCTGCTGCTGTTCCTTGTTTACCAAATCGGAGCTCAAGTTCTAGGTATGAACCGATACCCGCTTCCGCTTAATCGTATAATCTCCGATACATGGATTTACAGCTCTGTTGGCCTCGCCTAGCCAAGATATATAGAGAGTCATGTCCCATCCCAGATCAGAAATACGATTCCACGCGTGTACCCTACAACCCCACATTTCACACTAACGATTGTGGGTCCACTTCGTGAACATTCCAGTTCCAATAACAACACAAAATTGGTTAAAAAGACCAAAATCAACAAATCCTAGGTGAAAAAGACATCTAGATTTTGATACCGTTTAAATGGACAAAAATACAAAAATAGCCAGGATGTAAACAGTTTTATCCTACCCATTTTCAAATATATATTATTTTTTTAATTTTCATCAGGGTGCATCCAGTTTCATCCTTGCTATTTTTAAGTTTAAGTCAGGATGAATCAAGTTTCATCCTTGTTATTTATTTCTTTTTTGTCCATTTCACTCGTCCATTTGAACCAGGTTTTAAAAATATTTGGACAAATGACCCATTTTCCGGAATAACAACTCTTGATCAAATTAGGAGAGAAATTACCCGTGCCGGGAGATTTTTTGACGAGGATCAGTCTAATTCAGCAGATAATATACTTCTCAAGAAAATTCTATATAGTGCAGCTGATAGTTCTGACGGGAAGAAGTCTACCCATTCCCTGGTAAGCATGGTTGGGAACAATTATTATCAACATAAAGTCCAAATTCCGATACACCAAAAACAGTTTGGTCCCGGTTTCCGGAATTGGCCACAACCATCAAAACTGCACTCGCTCTCCTTCCTAATTAATAATAGGCCGGTTATTTCCTTTTTAAGTAATACTTCTATCTATGTAGTATTAACTTCTAAATATCATACGGTCCAAGGTTATATAAACCTAGTTCGTCTAAGATAAAAACCAACCACCAAGTTCCTCTGATTTAATTAAGATTAGGATCCAAAAAAATCTCTTCTGATGGCAAAGTTTATAGACACAGCTCGCAGTTTACTATCGGTTTTATTCATTCTTGTGGTTGCAGTTGATGGAAGAACAATTAGGACAGGATCCAACAAAGCAATAATGAAAGCTTCCGTTCCAGCCAGTAAAAATATTCCAGTCGCAACAAATAATTTATCTGTCAATCCAAATACGAATCATAGGTTCTTAGATATCCATAGAGGCAGTAATATCGTCATTGGCTTGCCGGAATTAAAGAAATACTTCCACCGCTTTGGGTATCTACCAGATACGAATTTCACCGATGTTTTTGATGAGCAGTTTGAATCAGCTGTCACTCTATACCAGTCGAAACTTGGGTTACCAATGTCCGGTAGAGTCGATTCCGCTACTCTATCTCAAGTTATGTCACCAAGATGTGGTGTGCCTGACAATGATGATCATAACAAGTTACGACATACAACTAAACATTACTCGCTTATCACGGGCCGCCCCACCTGGAACCATTCCACAGTGCCGTTGATGTTAACTTACGCATTATTGCCGGAACATATTATCCATTACATAAAATTATCAGATATTCGTGTTGCCATTAAGCAGGCATTCTCGAGATGGTCATCAGTTATTCCAGTTAATTTTATAGAAACTCAAGATTACATTCATGCTAACATCACAATTGGCTTTTATTACGGCGACCATGGGGATAGGATCCCGTTTAGGATCCTTGCATTTGCAAGTGGTCCTAGATCAGGCGCATATTTACATTTTAATGCAGCACATACTTGGGCAGTTGACTTCAATTCAGAGAAATCAGAAAATGTCTTTGATTTGGAAACAACGGCAGTACATGAAATCGGGCATTTGTTAGGGCTGAATCATACATCTATTAGCGAAGCAATCATGTGGCCTCACATAGGCCCTAGAACGAAACACGTAGAGTTAGCTTTGGATGATGTCAATGGTGCTCAAGCTCTCTACGGCGCAAACCCAAATTTTAAATTAGATTCTCCCAATGGAAAAGAAGTGGCTAGTAGTGAGTCTTCTTCTTCTTTTGGTTTAAGAGAAATCATTACTATTTCTATTTGTCTACTAGTTAAAGCATTGTTTTTTTATTTATAATATCTAGTTGATGAACTCGATTCTTTCTTTCTTGTTGTAACATTTTATATTTGTTATCATGAACTCTTCTTCATTATTAGTTTTTTCTATCCTTTCTTCTTCATTAAATTTGGAACCGGTTCTATAGAAAAATTACATATTTGGTCACTTTACTTGGTTATGCATGCAAAACCATAAAACCAATCTAATTGCAATTAGAGTAGTGCGTATTCCTGCAATGTTCTTGTAGTTACTGGAAATCCCACAACTAACATCCCAATAACAATTTCTAGATCTTATACCCTCTCGTTTTTTTTATCAATAAATTTTCTTTACCGATAAAAAAAAAATGATTCTAATTTCTGTAACAGATTTCTTCCATTTAGAATCTTTGACGTTCTTGAAAGTGTAAGAGTTTCTACAGTAATTCGTCTAGTGCAATTTGAAAGGCCTTTAGAATCTGTCGACGTTCATTATATTGGATTTTGATGGCGCGGTACCTAGACACAAGCGCTCTTTCAAATTGAAGGGAATTGTAAGCTTTGTGGTGGAATGCCTATTTTGAAGTTGCATAAGGCTTAGTCCTATGGGAGAGATATTTAGCTGCTAGATTGGCCATCCACGTCAGATTGAGCAACTTCCTAAGTCCTATGGGATGGTCAATCTAGCAGCGAAACGCCTAACCATTCGGCTTTAAACGCCTAACCGTTCGGCGTTTCTCTCTCTTTCTTTTCCTCTCTCTCTCCACCTTTTTCATTTCTCTCTCCACAATTATATTTTTTTAAAACAATTTTTTTATCTCTCTCTACCTTTTCCTCTCTCTCTCCCCCACTTTTCTCTCTCTCTCTCTACCTTTTCCTCTCTCTCTCCATCCACTCCACGTTTTTTTTTTTTTTTTCATTTTTTCCATCAACGCCGAATGGTTCGGCGTTTGTGTAACTTTTTGAGCGCCGCACTGTTCGGCGTTTCAAATTCGCTGATAGTGAAACTGCGAGCAAATGCTAGGAGAGAGAAGTAGCCAGATTGAGTGTTAACTTTTTTCTCACAATTATTTCATGATTTGCAACACTTTTTGGCCAATCTAGCACTCCAAACTCTCCCATAGGACTTAGCCTAAATGCTCCATGCCAGCAGTAAACCCAAATACGAAGCAAAGGGGAACCGTGGATTTTTATTGAATAATGAAACCATGTTTTATAATTTTTTTACAACGACATTGCAGATTAGATAAGAATCTACAAGAAAAATGTAGGAACCGACACCAATATGTAGCCTAGGAAAACCTATCAGTCTGCCCAACATAACATTCAGAACCCACTAGGGGAATCATAAAGAGAAACCAACAATTTATTTACGCAGAAATTGCTGATTGAGAAAAGAATCTGAAAAAAATGTTGACACAACCGACGGCATGATAGGTTTTAAAGAGGAGATATTATTGTGCTCGGAAGGTTGTTGTTGATGGATTTGCATTTCTATTTTTTTGTTTCAACTGATGATGGATCATGAAAACAAAAGGAGCATAAAGTTTAGGCTGAAATGGCGCTTCGCATATTTTGTTGTTGAGATGCTGTCTCATCTCAAGGTTGTCCGTATCGAAGAAGTGATAGGATGTACTGGGGAGATCATTTCTATTGTCGAGTGTCGTCCCCTTCAAATTACACACCATAAGTTCGTATTATTAACAGGTCAAAGGCCAGCACGATTTTACACCTCTACGTATCTTAAATGATCAGTGTTGGATTAATAGCAAAGATTTTATTGACATGTACACTAGTAGAATGAAGTGCAGCCGTCACTCTAGTAATTTAACTTGTCACCATTTTTCTTTTTTTTTTTGAAGAGAACTTGTCACCATTTATTAAATCTTTGGAGAAGTACTTCAATTTCAATCAAGTCATATTTTGCTTCACAAAAACTCATTTCGGCTTCTAGAATTGCGCCACAAAACTGACCTTCTTCGGCTTGATTCCAAAAGTAATTTCTTAGGGAGCATCCAAACACCCTGTTAAAAATAACACGGGTAGTTAAGCATCCGCCAACCGAAGGCTAAGTCCTATGGGCTAGATTGAAGCGCTAGATTGGCCAAAAAGTGTTGCAAATCAAAAAATAATTGTGAGAAAAAAAATTAACACTGCTAGTTGATAGTTCTCTCTCCTAGCAAGTGCTCGCAGTTCAACTATCAGCGAGATTGAAACGCTGAATGGTTCAGCGCTCAAAAAGTGTTCTTAACGCTGAACGGTTCAGCGCTGGGAGATAAATTTTATGATCTAACGGCTAAGATTTAAAACGCTGAACCAAACAACGTTCTATAGTGGTCCCAGATGACGTGGATGACCAATCTAGCTGCTAGATATCTAGTCCATAGGACTTAGGAGGTTGCACATGCTGACGTGATGGCCAATCTAGCAGCTAGATATCTAGACTATAGGACTAAGCCTTAGATTAGCTGGGCTCTCGCTATCTCTTATGCCTTGGAAAAGTAGGATACCCTAAAATAATATCAGCAGCCACCTATATATAAACCACCCTTTATCTGTTCATTTTTTTATTTATTTTTTATCTCAAAATTTGTTTCACTCCAAATTCTCTCTCAACAATGGATTCTTCAAGAACATTATTATCCCTCTCTGATCTTAACAGCGCTTTAACTATGATTCTCATCATTCTATTGAAACATCCCGAGGAAGAAGATGAAACCGTTATCTACTGATTCACTCACACAATGATTTCGCCTCTCAAAATTCAAGTTTCTTTCATACTCAGCTCTTCATTCCACTTCCTTCATTACACTTCTCTTCCACCTGGTAAACTCTTACTTCGAAGAGCAATTTGTTCATCGCGGTTTTGTACATAGGACTCTGATAAGCATATACATTTAAGTTTGTAATGAGATTGCGGTCAAGATTGTCTTCCGTTATTATTTTAGATTAAGAAACAATGTCTCTCATTTCTTATTTTGTAATTCATTTCTGTATATTGTAGATGTTGGGTGCAATAATCAAAAACAAGGAAAAAATTAAATACGCAAAAGTTATTGATACTTAGCTCCTTTATAGTGGAAGTGATCGATTTGATGAAACGGACGAGCTCCCCAAATCTCCACAACAGCAACAAGGCAAAACTTTGGAAAAACAGAGTGAGTCACGTGTTCAACACGTTGCCCTTAAGACATTAGCGCCCTGCTACACTCAAGAGTGATGCTATAGCCCTCACAGGACGGATATCTCCAGGATAAAACACCCTACTACACCTACTACTAGCATATGTAGTAGATGCTCAAACCCCAGCTTGGTAACCTGAAAAAACCATTAAGGAAAATCACAAACGCTTAAGAAACGCTATAAAATATTTCCCTTTAGGGGTCCCTCTAATATATAGAGCAACCCCTTTCCCATAGTTTTTTACAAAAGTAGTGAATTTGTTTATATAATGGAACAAAACAACTTAAGAAGAAGAACTCCCGATGTGGGACTAAAAGCTTATATAGTCTCTTAAAACAACTAAAACGTGGAAACTCCACAATGTGGGACTAATAATTTTTCATTCACAAAAGAAAACAATAAATTATAATTTTATTAAAACCTTAAAAAATCCTTTTTTAATAATTGTTTTCCAACAATCCC
>JAJJWW010005068.1:48550-129582 GCA_023531295.1 Papaver armeniacum
AGAACCCTAATTTGGGGCATACACAAAAATTTGGGGGCATACGGAATAAGACAAAAAAAAAGGGTGCTAATAGTATTTTTAGGGTGGCCCTTATCCCCTCTTTTCAAAAATGCGAAAATACCCTTAAAGTTAGTGTTAAATTAGTGTTAATATGATTAATTAGTTGTTAATGATTGTAGTTAGTTTAATGTTAATTTAGGATAATAATTATCTTTTTAAAGATAATTAGTGACTTATTTTAGACAAAGAAGAAGGAGGAAGAAGAAGGGAAGGAGGAAAATTTTTTTTTCTTTGTGATCTTTGTGATTATTGAGAGATGTGTGATACAAATTCGATCGAGGGAAGGTGAATCTTCATCACGTAAAGCTAACATATCAATTACGATGGAGATCAGGAGATGGCTTATTTGTTGGATTATGAAAATAATTTTACCCAAACTCAATTTCAAACTCAAACTTTTTTTCTCAAGCTCAAGATGATGACTTTTTGGAGCCAAATCCCGAAGATGAGTACATGGATGAGGGAACCCAATGCTAATAATACATAGGTATGGTTGTAGACGTTGTTTAATGTCCGTTTTTGTAGCTTGAATTCACCAAAAGTTTTGATTTTTTTATGTAGTTCGGGCTGTGAGTTAGGTTCGGCAGATAATTTGTATGCCGAACCTTGATAAATAGAACGATTCGGCTTATAATTTTAGTCCCAGTAAAAGCCGAACGCATATATGACAAGTAGTTCGGCTTTTCAATTCAAACACGAATGAGCCAAACTTTAAAGATCGGCTTTCAAATAGTTTGCGAATGAGCCGAACCTAACCCCAAACGATAGTGAAGTCTACCAATGGAGAACATTAAGGTCAAAATTAAACTCATTCAAATCAATGAGATATCAGCGTCATCGTCAAGAGAACGAAAATCTGAAAACAACGCAAAAAGAATGAGGCCATTCCGACATCGGACGAGAAGAAGTTATGGGCAAAATAAAATCTAAAAACTTGAGGTGTACGGAGATAAGTTCGGTGATAACTCATCATCACGAGTTAGCCGAACACGGAGCCTTAAAATCAAGATTTTCGAAGTGTTTACGAGAGATAAGTTCGGGCTTAAAAGTAATCTAATCGAGTTAGCGGAACGACAACCCACAGGGTAAATTTCACTTGTTAGGTTCGGTAGGGAAAGGTTGGCAAGGTATTGCTTGAACGACCTTTGATACAGGACATGTTTGGACGCAAAATTGACTTTTATCTCAAGGAGAAACGGTTTGGAAGGATTCTAAATCCTAACTTTGAGAGCTCTATATAAGAAAATCCTTAAGAAGAGATCTTTCAATTTTTATCATCTCTTTACACCACATTTTATCATTCATATTATCTTCCACATCATAAAAAATACATCCAAAGGTCTAAAGCGACATGCATCAATTTTGAGAAGAAAAATCAAGTTATAGGTTCGCGATCACCACCATATTCATCATCCCGTCCTCCCACTCCACCACCATCTTTATCATCACCTCATACTACACCCTTATTTTCGTCATTATCAACCTCTTGTTCTACAGGCAAACATCCACCCGTGTCATTTCGCCTTTTCCCTGCATGCAAGTTTTTGGTGCCACCACCTCGAGGTTTGGGAGTTCTTGAATTAGAAGGAGTCACTTCCATTGTTCTCCTTTTAAGCTTCTCTTTGAATTTTCCCGAATGGGTGCTAAAACAAATGATACACCTTAATTAATTTTCCAAACTAAATAAATATGACTCTACTAAACAATGTGATAAGTCACCTATAAATGGACAAGTTTATAGGAAACTATAGGCCATACACAGAGTAAAGTTCGGCAAATTCGATACTTATCAAAATGAGCCGAACAATGTGCCCAACAGTTGCGCATTATCATACAAAAATATTATAAGGTAGAACACAAAGGTTCGCGCAATCGATTTTCAAAACATAAGCTAAGCTGTTCTTCGTGCGTAAAAAAAAAAAAAAAGAAGTTATTTGCTAAATTTCAGCCGAACACTACTCTGGAACTTCAAAACCCAGAGGAATCATCGATTACATGTCAGAAATCAACGAAATACGAAAAACCAAGCAATGGGTTTGTGGGAAATACCTTTCTATGTGCAATTTTAAAGAATCGGGCTCTATTTCTTGCTCTCCAATACCAATCAATCCACTATCCTCTTCATCACCATCTTTTCTAAAAACCCTAGATTGAGATGCTACGAAGCAACACCGTGGATTCGGCACCATATTTACAGGGCATCGCTTAACACGAGTGTCATTAATTTGTTTAATCGAGAACTTAATCGAACAAAGAAATTTTCAGAATTTTGTTTGTGTTTTGGAGAAGAAGAGTGTGAGAGAAGGGTTAATTAGTAATGGTTTTGAGTTAATTAGTGGGTGGTTAGTTAATTAGAGGATGGGTTAATTAGTGGGAGAGTTTTAGGATTAGAATTTAATTAAGTGGAAGGGTAGTAATGTAATTTAAACTAGGCAGGGGTATTATAGTAACTTAAGCATCACTATGGCAGCCCTTATAATTTTGCATTGGGTGCCATAATATCTCGTATGCCCCCAAATTTTTTTGTATGCCCCAAATTAGGGTTCTTTCCATATGGGAAGACTAGCCATGGTGCTGCCTTTGCTAGTAGTGGGCTTCTTCTTCTCTCAACTGATCCAGCTGCTACGGTGCCTACTTTTGCACTTTCTTCACCCATGAAATAGAGTGATCCAGAGAGCCTTACACAGTATTAATTCCAATCACAGGTTACAAGGAAGAGGATGCAACTTTGAAACTGAGATGGAGAAGTGAGTAACAGGTATCACAAACGATGAATTTAAACCAAAGTTTGTAATAACTTTACTAAGAAATTGTTGATGAATTTCCAAAAAAAGGGAGCTGTCTTTCTTTTAGAATATGTGACGAAGAGAATTCTTAAACAAAGAGCTGCCTTTTGATTTTTCTGTTATTTTAGGAAACCAGAGTTATAGAAGAGAATTGTTGATTACGCCCCACAATTGTCCATTGGGTGTTGATTCTACAGCTGCCAAGTGTAATGCCCCTTGCTAGGGTCCTCGGTTCGCTGCAGGTACCTAGTGATGCTGCTTTCCAAAATTGTACGGTATTATAGTACTTTAATATAAAATAATAGGATTGTGACCGAAACAATTTATTATTTTAGAAAAATATTATATTATCGATAAATAAATAATAATAATAATAAATAAATAAATTATTATTTATAATTAGAATAAATAGATGGGATCTTTTATTATTTTTATTTCTACTTTTCTCATTGAGAAAAATTAAATGTCCATACAAAACTTTTGGTTGGTAGCCTAGCAATAAGCTTGCCTCTAATTCCTTTTTTAATAGCAATACCTAATCTATAAAAGTAATATATAATAATTTTAAAAAGTAATTCCTAGTTTAGAGGTAGAATAATACATGTAGGTTAAATAAAATATCGATTAATTTTGTAAAAGTATTATATTATTGACTAATTGCAATACAAAGTACAAGCATGCCAAGTATTAATGACACTTCAAAATTACTTCTTGTTGTCGTATAACAACGTGGCCCAGGTAATTTGATTGCATTACGAATTATTGGGGACGAAATACAACTTGAATTGAATTTTAAAGAAAAAAAATATCATATTTTGGGAAAGTTTAATATGTATGAAATTATTTTTTTATTTTTCTAGTAGCATTATTATTTTATATATTATTTGGGACCTAATAATCATTAAGGGGATCATTTAAAATGTATTATTTCATGATTTTATCGAATTTATTATTTAGCACTAAGGTCCCGGGACCATGAAATTTTAATATTTTAACGAGCATATTATATTATCGAGTATTACTTTAAAGAAGTTATATTGTATTCATAAATTACCACTATTTTAAAGTGTAAATACTTGTTCTTAAGTCTCAAGTGCAAATCACCACAACCTCATAAATTGGAAAGATAAACATAATAAATCATCAACTACATAATTGGAATAAAAAAAAATTAAACATATGCGATAAAATAATGATTAAGTATGTTGAACATAATATATCACCCAGAAGTCTAATGTGACTACAAGTTGCTTCGTCATTGTTTATGGATCTCTAATCAGCTGTTTCTTTTCTGGATATTTAGCCCTTGTCCAAACTATTTCATCTCTTTACTTTAGCTTTAACTTAGTTTTCTTATTTATTTTTTGAGAAATTTGTTTTCCTTGAGTTAGGTTGTGATCCCTTGGACACGCCTTATGTATTTTTCAATATTATTAATTTTTCCACTGAAATAAGTACTAGATATAATTTTATTTTTCTCTGTATTCCTACCTCTCTCACTCTAGGAGATTTTTAGGGTTTCAAAACTTCAAGCGGCATTTCTCTTTCAAAGGTACTTAGATCGATGTTCAATTTTTGGCGGATACAGCGGGTTTACCTTCAATATTTACTTCTTTCATAGGTTTAGTGTAGATTAAGTTTTATTTTAGGTTTACGTCCATGTTTATCATGTTTTGCACTTAGTTTACAGTAAGTTTTTCAGCCCTTTAATGGTACTTCTTGTCTGGGGTATGCGGCTTGGTTTGGCATTGTTGCCATGGTGCGCAATATGCGGCTTGGTTTGGCATTGTTGCCATGGTGCGCAGTATGCGGCTTGGTTTGGCATTGTTGCCATGGTGCGCAGTATGCGGCTTGGTTTGGCATTGTTGCCATGGTGCGCTTGTGCGGCTTGATTTTGGAATTAGGGTTACGTGTCGAAAACCTAATCGGTATTTTGAAAAATACCCTATTAATTATTTTGAGTTAAATGCTCTTAGTTAATGTGTTGCGGTAACGCTAGGTCATGGGGTTTTACGATTTTACCCCTTGTTTAAAAACAACCATCAACACCGAGGATATGAACCTTTGGAAAGCAGTTTCAAGATTTATGGCTTACTTGAAAGGTACAATGAATTTTGGCTTGCATTACCAAAGGCTATCCGGCTGCACCTTTGGAAGGGTACAACGATGCTAATGGAACGATGTAGAGGCCAAGTCCAAATCAACGTCTGGATGGATCTTTACATTAGGTGGTGCTGCTGTGTCTTGGAGTTCCAAGAAGCAGACTTGTATTTCTGATTCAACAATGTTGTCAGAATTAATAGCCTTAACGGATGCATGTAAGGAGGCAGAATGACTTAGGAACCTACTTATGGAAATTTCATTTTGGAAGAAGCCAACTCTGGCGGTCTTGATTAATTGTGATAATCAATCTACCATCTATAATGTCTCAAATAAGACTTATAATGGAAAGTCAAGACATGCAAGTCTTAGACATCAAATGGTTAGGAAACTACTCAAGATGGGAGTGGTTACAGTTAACTTTATTGAATCAAAGAGGAATTTGGCAGACCCATTTACGAAGAGTCTACCAAGTTCGGTGGTTTCAATAAAAAGTAAAGAAATGGGACTAAGGTCTGTGAAAGAAGTTTGATCTCCCATAGCAGAAACCCAACCTATGTTTTGATAAAGATAAACAAGGTTCAATGTGGTACCAACAAGTTATGGATGTAGATTATGGAGCACTAATATAAAACTTCCCATTTCTAATTAAATTTTAGGTTCTGCAAGAAAATAGGATGGATGTAAATCCTTAATGAGTCTGTGATTAGTAAAAGGTGTATCGCGAGAAACACCTTTGAGACTTACCTATATGAGTATGGAAATCAGAATTCGTTTCCTAAGAGAAGAAGACCGTTCTCTAAAGAAGACTCATGAATCAAGGATATAAGCACATGGACATTAACGTGCTTGGCTACAGACACATGATTTATGAAATCGGCATGTGGAGACTCGTTTTTATCATAAGGATACTTGGTTCAAGACTCGGTTTCACCATAGAATCTCGATAAGGCTTTGAGTTTTCTTACACTAAGTGAAGGTTCAAATCCAAAAGATACCTATTATTTATGTGTTGATTTCAACGATGATGCTTAGTCTCAATTGTGCTTGAACTACGTTGGCTTGATCCCACTGGCGGGTATGTAGGCGATACTTCGGTGATGCAGCCACTCTGATTTAAAAGTTTTTAACTTTGTTTTATGGTTTTTTGAAAATAGGGGGAGAATGTTGGAATATTTTGGTGGTACGTAACTGTTTCGACGGTTACGAACATATCCAGAATCTTTGAATCCAACAGACGTCATTGATGTCTGATGATGAAGAGACTCATCGTTTCGTGAAGAGAAACCTGTTGGTGAAAAGATGTCTATTCCCAACAGATGCGAAAACCTCTATAAATACCATCTCCCAAAACTCGTTTAAAATATATCGAAAAAACCTCGTTTTCGTTTTCTCTCTTTCTAAAGCATCATCGAAATTTTGTTTACATGTGTTCTTGATTGGATCAAGGGGTACAAACCTTGAATTCAATTTCTGTTGTAGGGCTTTCATTGTATCCTGAAGGCATTATTTCACATACCTGTTGTAATCGCCAATTTATTGGGAGGGTAGAAATAATTATTTAAAAGAAATCTTATGAGCCTTGAAAGTTTGGAGTACAACAATCTCTTCCTGTGTTATTTCATCTTCTATTGCAACCCAGTTTTTTCCAACACACCTTTACAAAACCGATAAGAAAAAGAAAAGAACATTACTCAAAGCTAAGAAGAAGAAGATGAAAATCGTACGTACTGTTGATTTAGGTGTCTTAGAGTTCCTCTCTCCTGATCTTCTTCTCGTAGTGCTATCACTCATCATTTTATAAATAAACAAATAAGTCTCTTCTCATGGATTTACAGCTCTGTTGGCCTCGCCTAGCCAAGATATATAGAGAGAGTCCTGTCTGTCCCATCCCAGATCAGAAATACGATTCCACGCGTGTACCCTACAACCCCACATTTCACACTAACGATTGTGGGTCCACTTCGCGAACATTCCAGTTCCAATAACAACACAAAATTGGTTAAAAAGACCAAAATCAATAAATCCTAGGTGAAAAAAACATCTAGATTTTGATACCGTTTAAATGCACAAAAATACAAAAATAGCCAGGATGTAAACAGTTTTATCCTACCCATTTTCAAATATATATATTTTTTTAATTCACAAAATTGGTTAAAAAGACCAAAATTAAAATTTCTGGGTGAAAACAACGGTCGATTTAGATCTTGTTTAAATGGACAAAAATTTAAAAATAGGAAGGATGTAACCGGTTCATCCTGTCCATTTTCAAATATTTTTTCTTATTTTTATTTTACACAGGATGCATCCAGTTTCATCCTTGCTATTTTTTTAAGTTTAAGCCAGGATGAATCCGGTTTCATCCTTGCTATTTTTTTTTTTGTCCATTTCACCCATAAAATAGGAGAGAAATTACCCGTGGCCGGGAGATTTTTTGACGAGGATCAGTCTAATTCAGCAGATAATATACTTCTCAAGAAAATTCTATATAGTGCAGCTGATAGTTCTGACGGGAAGAAGTCTACCCATTCCCTGGTAAGCATGGTTGGGAACAATTATTATCAACATAAAGTCCAAATTCCGATACACCAAAAACAGTTTGGTCCCGGTTTCCGGAATTGGCCACAACCATCAAAACTGCACTCGCTCTCCTTCCTAATTAATAATAGGCCGGTTATTTCCTTTTTAAGTAATACTTCTATCTATGTAGTATTAACTTCTAAATATCATACGGTCCAAGGTTATATAAACCTAGTTCGTCTAAGATAAAAACCAACCACCAAGTTCCTCTGATTTAATTAAGATTAGGATCCAAAAAAATCTCTTCTGATGGCAAAGTTTATAGACACAGCTCGCAGTTTACTATCGGTTTTATTCATTCTTGTGGTTGCAGTTGATGGAAGAACAATTAGGACAGGATCCAACAAAGCAATAATGAAAGCTTCCGTTCCAGCCAGTAAAAATATGCCAGTCGCAACAAATAATTTATCTGTCAATCCAAATACGAATCATAGGTTCTTAGATACCCATAGAGGCAGTAACATCGTCATTGGCTTGCCGGAATTAAAGAAATACTTCCACCGCTTTGGGTATCTACCAGATACGAATTTCACCGATGTTTTTGATGAGCAGTTTGAATCAGCTGTCACTCTATACCAGTCGAAACTTGGGTTACCAATGTCCGGTAGAGTCGATTCCGCTACTCTATCTCAAGTTATGTCACCAAGATGTGGTGTGCCTGACAATGATGATCATAACAAGTTACGACATACAACTAAACATTACTCGCTTATCACGGGCCGCCCCACCTGGAACCATTCCACAGTGCCGTTGATGTTAACTTACGCATTATTGCCGGAACATATTATCCATTACATAAAATTATCAGATATTCGTGTTGCCATTAAGCAGGCATTCTCGAGATGGTCATCAGTTATTCCAGTTAATTTTATAGAAACTCAAGATTACATTCATGCTAACATCACAATTGGCTTTTATTACGGCGACCATGGGGATAGGATCCCGTTTAGGATCCTTGCACTTGCAAGTGGTCCTAGATCAGGCGCATATTTACATTTTAATGCAGCACATACTTGGGCAGTTGACTTCAATTCAGAGAAATCAGAAAATGCCTTTGATTTGGAAACAACGGCAGTACATGAAATCGGGCATTTGTTAGGGCTGAATCATACATCTATTAGCGAAGCAATCATGTGGCCTCACATAGGCCCTAGAACGAAACACGTAGAGTTAGCTTTGGATGATGTCAATGGTGCTCAAGCTCTCTACGGCGCAAACCCAAATTTTAAATTAGATTCTCCCAATGGAAAAGAAGTGGCTAGTAGTGAGTCTTCTTCTTCTTTTGGTTTAAGAGAAATCATTACTATTTCTATTTGTCTACTAGTTAAAGCATTGTTTTTTATTTATAATATCTAGTTGATGAACTCGATTCTTTCTTTCTTGTTGTAACATTTTATATTTGTTATCATGAACTCTTCTTCATTATTAGTTTTTTCTATCCTTTCTTCTTCATTAAATTTGGAACCGGTTCTATAGAAAAATTGCATATTTGGTCACTTTACTTGGTTAAGCATGCAAAACCATAAAACCAATCTAATTGCAATTAGAGTAGTGCGTATTCCTGCAATGTTCTTGTAGTTACGGGAAATCCCACAACTAACACCTCAATAACAATTTCTAGATCTAAACTTATTTAACATGAAAATGAAGATAAAGATAATGGAAATGTAAAATAAGACACAAAATTTACGTGGTTCGATCAATATGATCTACATCCACGGGATTAGGGTTCACTATGATTGTTTGTAATTACATTTGGATTAAATTTGATTATACTGATCAAGGGGCTGATGGATTCGATTGCTTCACAATACTTTTGGCCCATTAGCAACCTGGTCGAGTGAAGTTAGGAGTTGCAGTGGAGATGGAGATGAAGTTTTAGTTTTCTGAATTATGATTATGAGAAGAGAAATCATTATGCTCGGAAATTTGTTGAGATTGGTAGATCTGTAAAAAAAAAAAATGATTTTGTATTTATGAATTTCTGGAAATGTCTACTGTTGTTAGTCTGTTACAAATATCTACTTAAGATTTATAAATGTTGCTGATGATAGTAATGGCAATTGAGTTCTTTTAAAGAAACTCCGATTATAGTAAGCCAAAGTGATGATAATGCTTGTTGCTTATTCGTAACCAAGAGCTGCATGTCAGTTTTGAATCATAATAACATCGTTTCTTGTATTTTTGGTTTCATTTTTATCAAGCAAAATGAAATACAGATCAGTTTGACTCGAATTGTATTTCTTGCATTTGTTGTATTTCAATAATCATCCGAGGACTAAGACTCTGAAATATAAATGTAACTAAAAAGATATAAAAAACTACAAATACAACGCAACTTTGGGCAATGTTCTTGACTCTCAACCATCAAACGAACCCCAAGTGTGTTAAGTGTACAAAAAAATGTTCTTGACCTTATTAAGTCATCAAAACTAAGGATGCTATTCCGCGGCATTTTCTATTAACACGTAAAAAGCATCATTGTGTACATGATTAGAATGGTGCCGTACGTGATGATATTGGTCATAATGGTCAAAACATGAGAATTACCAAGACCGGTTGTGCTTCTAACACCAGCTAAATGAAAATCACCAAGACCACCTGTTCAATTTGGTGACAAATTCCATCAAAAACATTGGTGGAAAAAGAAACTTACAACTCATGATCAAGATCATGTATATCATTGTTCCTTTACATATTTCAGTCCGGAAATGATCTTGCAGACGCTCTTTGGCGTAAAAATATATGACCGTAACCTTTGGATTTTTTAAAGGTGGATTGTTTAATCTTGCAATGGTCCTTTAGGGAATTCCTACTTTATTATATTTACAGTATCTAACCCGAATCGACAATGAAGAAGAGGTGCATTTACTTATGCCGGTAATATTACCGTTCTCTGTTAATATCTACGACAGTCTCGCTATTAGAAATCGTAATAACCGGCCTGCACGCTGGGCCGCATCATTGGAACTAGTTAGAGGACATTTTAGTAAATTACTCAATTCTTCTTATAAATGAACCAAGATTAGGGTTCGGTACAAATTGTTTACGATGTAAGAAGAGAGACCAGTAGAGTGAGTGAGTACGGCGGCGTTGTGGGAAGGACTATTAACCAGATTTTTTTGCCGATTGAAGGTTTATGATGAAAGCAGTTTTGGTACGATGTTGGAAGCATTTCAGATTGGAGATCAAAGACAGAAGAGAGACAAATCTTCAAAAATGTCATAATGAATTTTCCTCTCAAATCTAAGTTATCGCTGATCAATGTGCGGTGGATTAAGTAGAATTCCACCTTCAAATTTGCTGATGGATGAGATTGAATATTGTGTTTTCTATACATAATGCGAAATCTGGAAATTTGTTGAAATGGGTGGATCTGTAAAAATAATTATGATTTTATATTTATGGATTTCTGTGAAATATCTACTGTTAATCTGGTACAAAAATATTTAGTTTAGATTTATAAATGTTATTTAGGTTAATAATAAGCCAAAGTGATTGATGATAATGCTTGTCACTTATTCATTTCTCGTATTATATTGATGATTTTTCAGTTACACATATTTCAATTGATTTCAAGTATATCTTTAATATCATACCTACTCATGTATGTCATTTTGAGATCTCTAAATAATAGTTAGTTATAATCTGTTGTTTCTTGAATGAAATTTTGTAAATGCCAAGGTTTTAGTTTCCTCCGGAGTGTTTTTTAGATTCTCAACTAGAAATGGTCGTTGGGTTCATGTTTCATGGAAACGAGCCATGGGGGTTTGCCAGATTTGATTGTAATCGGTTTGAAGTTAGTTTTGGGTTATTCCTTATCCATATTTGTCATCGGTGTTTTTGATTATATGTGTGAGCTGAACCAACCCTTTGGTGAAGATAGCCATTACCACAAAGTTATCCTCTCAACTCCACCACCGAAGTTACATATGGATTTGGTTGTTGTGTTTTTAGATATGGATAGATCTGTATAAAAAATTACGGCAGGCATTGAAATACCACATCTGGAAAAAATTTGAAATGGGTATTGATCTGTAAGAAAATATGATTTTGTATTTACGAATTTCTGGAAGTATCTACTGTTGTTACAAATATCTACTTTAGATTTATATATGTTGTTGGGCTTTGATGATAGTAATGGCAATTGAATTCTTTTAAAGAAATCCCGATTATAGTAAGCCATAGTGATGATAATGCTTGTCTCTTATTCATAAGCAAGACCTGTATTGCAGCTGCATATCAGTTTTTGATCATAATAGCATCATTTCCTCTATCTTTGGTTTCATTTTTATTAAACAAAATGAAGTAGAGATAAGTTTTGAATGAGACTTGCATTTCAATTATCATCCGAGGTCTGCAATAGAGATGTAACCATGGATGAACTAAAAAGATATATAAAAACATATGTGGTGGTCATGTCAAAGGAAAAACGAGCAGAATTGGTCAAACTCAAAGGACAAAAGATTGTGGAGTCCATGAAGCCAAGTGTTGATGAGATATGGGATTTTTAATGGACTCAAATTCAAGTGAAAACGATTGTAGTTTTGTAACTAAGGTTGCCAAGATCTTACAAGAACATGATTGTAATCTAGCTCGGTTTGAGAAGTTGATGTTATTTTGCTTTTACTTTTAATTTCCTAGAAACTTTGAACTGCTTAGATGTATGAAGTTTTCAGGTAGAGCTTAGTAGTATAATTAAAAGATTTAATCCACAGACCACTAGCGAAAAGTTGATGTCTTATTTGCAGTTCACACTATATTGACTCATGGTGCTTTGTTAGAACCCAACGTCCAAATGAAAGAAGCATCTTCACATTTTGTTGCTTGAAGTAGTAAAAACATCTCGAAAACCAACAAACCCATCTTTACTTTACTCTAGGGTTACATTTTCATTTTCTTTTTCATCTCAACAAGCATCTCTCTTCATATCTACATAGATCACGATCTTCTTCTTCACAATCTAATTCGGCGCATGCATTTCTCTATACCGGTGACCATTCATGAGTTTGATGCATTCTTACTAGGAGGAGTTTGAGATGCGAAGAGAAAAATTAGACAAAAAGGTATAACAGTTTAGATGTCTTAATAATCTCCCATATGAGTTAAACTCAGATGAACAAGCACTCGGCCTCTTCTAGATATCGAACTAACCTTCCGGGTCTCAGAGAAAGAATTAATGAGACTTTTTTTTGTTCTAAACATAAACATATCACAATAAGCCAGTGATGGAATTTCAATACGCCGTTCTTATATTGATCATGTCAATATTGCATACATTGCATAGAATTCTCACGCTCTATACATCGTTTTGTGTAGGATACCTTGACTTCCATCCTCATCTAAACCGTAGGCCGCCTCACTATTATACACATCCGCTCTCCGTGCAGCATTGGGATTCTTCTAACGGTACTTTAGTAAATTATCCCATTCTTGTTATAAAAATCAACCAAGCCCTAGGGTTTCGTCAAAAGTTGTGTGGAGAGTAAGAGGAGTGAGACTACAGTGTGAGCGAGTGAATGCGGCGGTGTTGAGGAAAGAACTACCATCGGAGTTCTGCAGGCCGATTAGAAGTTGCCGCTACCGGAATGGATGGATCGGAGTTTTGGTATGATGTTTGAAGATCAAAGTCAGAGAAGAGAGAGTGAGAGACACAGATCTTTTACAACAATGTCATAATGACTTCTCCTCTCAAAACTAAGTTATGTCCCACCAAGATCAAACAAGTGATTTACGCACCATGAAGGATGGATATGGATGGTCACATGTTTTTAACTAGATATTCAGCGCCACAAAAAAATGGTATCAGAGTAGACCTGGGACAACTGCGAACGAAATGGGTAGATCTGTAAAAAAAAATAGTGGTTTTTTGGTGCTAATGGAAACTCCGATTAGAATAAGCCAAAGTGATTGATGATGATGTTTGTTTCTTAATCATAAAGCAAACTTTGTATTGCTTAAGATTAGTTTTGGATCATAATAACATGGTCATTTCTTGTATTTTGTTTAGTTTTATTTTGGTTATCTTGATTTTTCAATTACATGCTTCAATTATCATAGTATGAACCTGTGAAGCCAAGTAACAACACTTCTTCTAGCAAATGAACCACTAAGTACACCGGCCTAAATGTTGTATAAACAATGCTAGTTCAATTTTAAACCATCCCATGATACTTTGCAATAGTTGAAATGAGTCAATTCCTCAAATTAAACAAATTACATAATAGATGTCAAAACAGTAATTGAGATTTAGCTCTGACCGAGTATTGGGGTCATTTTTCTTGTATTGATGTTTCTGTTGGGTGCACCTCGGGCTTCTTCTAGCTATCGAACTAACCTTCTGGTCTTTGGTGCCCATGTGCTCAGAGAAAGAATTAATGAGACTGATTTTTGCTCTAAACATAAACATATCACAATAAGCTAGTGATGGAATTTCAGCTGCTGCTATTCTTATATTGATCATGTCAATATTGCTGCATGCTACTGTGCATATTCGTTTATTGTGCATACTCGGATTTGTAAATAGTTTTGTGTTGGATACCTTGAGGTCCATCCTCATCTACACCATAGTCCAGTATCACTATTATACACGTTGGGCTCCAGGCAGCATTGGGATTACCCCAAGGGTACTTTAGTAAATTATCCCATTCTTGTTATAAAATCAACCAAGCCCTAGGGTTTCGTCGGAAGTGTTGTATGGAGAGTAAGAGGAGAGAGACTATCAGTGAGCGTGAGTAAGTGAAGGAGGCGGTGTTGAGGGAAGAACCAGTTATCGGAGTTCTCGTGTAGATTAGAAGTTGGCAGGTCAGCGATTACGAAATCATATGGATCGGAGTTTTGATATGATGTGTGGAAGCTTTTGGCATATCTTGGAGATCAAAGTCAGAGAAGAGAAACAAGATCTTTGAAATGTCATAATGACTTATCCTCTCAAACAAGATCTTTGAAGCTTTTGTATCCTGAAAGATCTTGAAGGTGAGTTTAGCACCATACGAACTCCATCACTGAAGTTATGGATGGATGGATATGGAGAGTACATGTTTTTTACTAAATATTCAGCGCATTAAAGAGACCTGGGGACATGTACAACTCGAAACTAAATCGGTAGATCCGCCAAAAATAAATTGTGGTTTTTTTGGTGCTTGATGGAAACTCCATTAGAATAAGCAAAAAGTGATTCATGATAATGCTTGTCACTTATAAAGAAGACTTTATATTGTTGTAGATTAGTTTTGAATCATAATAATAATATCATTTCTTGAATTTTGTTTGGTTTTATTTTGATTATACTGATTTTTCAATTACATGCTTCAATTATCATAGTTTGAACCCAATGCTAGACTCACCTTGATTATATTGTTTAGGGTTTAAATGCTTCAAGCCGCCAAACTCATCTGAATCTTCATCCATCTCCTCTCTCTGAATAAAATCAACAAGCATGCATTGAAGAAAGAAGAGGGATCTAAGATCATAGTTTAAAAATCTTCCACTTGGTGGCAACCGAAGATGGTTAGTTTTTGAAGACAAGTCCATCCTATTAAAGCGGTACAAACTTTCGGGACACAGACAGTCTATCAAACGCAGTTCTTTGTCAAGAACCAAAGGCAACCTCATACTTATTATTTACTCCAAATCCCCAAATTGATTGCACTCTTTGATATTTAAACTTGCCAATATCTTCTTGTTGATGGTGGTTTTTAAACAAGGGTAAAATCGTAAAACCCATGACCTAGTGTTACCCTAACACATTAACTAAGAGCATTTAACTCGGTGTAAATAATTAATAGGGTATTTTTTCAAAATACCAGATTAGGGTTTTCGACCACGTAACCCTAATTCCAAAACCAAAGCCGCACATGCGCACCATGGCAACAATGCCAAACCAAGCCGCACTGCGCACCATGGCAACAATGCCAACCAAGCCGCACATCGCGCACCATGGCAACAATGCCAAACCAAGCCGCACCTCGCGCACTCATGGCAACAATGCTAAAACCAAGCCGCACACGCGCACCATGGCAACAATGCCAAACCAAGCCGCCGTGACACTGCGCACCATGGCAACAATGCCAAAACCAAGCCGCACACCGCGCACCATGGCAACAATGCCAAACCAAGCCGCACACTGCGCACCATGGCAACAACGCCAAAACCAAGCCGCACACCGCGCACCATGGCAATGGGACAATAAAACCAAACTACATATCGCACTCATTGGCAACCATGCCAAACTAAGCTCGTATGCCATTGGCACATGCCAAATATAGCGCCCTAGGCTTGCAAAACGTGCAACTAGGTCAACATGGCCGTACGTGCCATTGGCACATGCCAACACGTACCACAAGCCATACTTCCAAGCCGCTATGCCATTGGCGCATGCCAAATGTAGCGCGCTAGGCTTACAAACCCTGCAACCTAGGCCAAGTCGGCCACGCATGCCATTGGCACATGCCAACATGCTCGCTGGTAGCTTTTCTTACCAAAGCCATGGCCCTAACGGCCACGCATGCCATTGGCACATGCCAACATGCTCGCGGGTAGCTTTTCCTACCAAGGCCATGGCCCCAATGACCATGCATGCCATTGGCACATGCCAACATGCTCGCTGGTAGCTTTTCCTACCAAGGCCACGTCCCTAACAGCCACGCATGCCATTGGCACATGCCAACACGCTCGCTGGTAGCTTTTCTTACTAAGGCCACGGCCCTAACGGCCACGCATGCCATTGGCACATGCCAAACACACATGCTGGTAGCCTAACTTGCAAACCGTGCAACCTACCACCAAGGCATTCCGCACATGCCATTGGCACATGCCAAACACACATTTTGGTAGCCTAACTTGCAAACCGTGCAACCTACCACCAAGGCATTCGCACATGCCATTGGCACATGAAAAACACACGCTGGTAGCCTAACTTGCAAACCGTGCAACCTACCACCAAGGCATTCCGCACATGCCATTGGCACATGCCAAACACACACACGGGTAGCCTAACTTGCAAATCGTGCAACCTACCACCAAGGCATTCCGCACATGCCATTGGCACATGCCAACACACACGCTCGGTAGCCTAACTTGCAAACCGTGCAACCTACCACCAAGGCATTCCGCACATGACATTGGCACATGCCACACACGCCACTAGCAGCTCGGCATTGCCACTTACACTCAACGTACAACCTACCACCAAGGCATTCCGCACATACCATTGGCACATGCCACGCACGCCACTAGCGGCCTACTGCATTGCCACTTGCGCTCAAGTACAACCCGCAACAAGGGCATTCCGCACATGCCAATGGCACATGCCACACGCGCCACTATACGCGCCACTTGCACTCAAGGTGCAACCAACGAGATATCAACACAAAGCGGGGATGCTTTCCAGTGGTTTTGGTTTGGCGGTCATGACACGGCCATACACTACGCTCACATTAAGAAAGCGTGAAAAGGAATAAAGCGGTCAAATAAATGAGGAAATAATGGTGAAAACGTTTTCACCCATTAACACCATGCGGTTACCACCTCCTCCCATTATTTCACCCTTTACTCTCTTCCTTCATGAGGCCAGGGTGCGTTTCAATCTCGACTTGTATAAATAGGTCTTTTTATTTCCACCAGACAACAAGTCTCGGCCGTGAGAAATATACTACACTCTTAGAAAGGCAACTTTGCAAGCTCTTCCAAAAGCTTTCATCTCTTGCAAGCTTCCCAAGCTTTCACTTTCTCGATACAAGTCGAGATACTACTCTCCGAATTACGGTCTCAACACCTTCTTGGCTTCCCTCCCCAAATCAACCCTTCTCTTCCACTTGTGACCGAATGCAAGTCCGGGAAACTAGCCATTTCTTGGTTTAGGCGGACTTGGCATTGATCTCTCGAATCTATAAAGTGCTCACGTGCAACACATTTGTTTAGGGTTTGAACCGTTTCTCACTCACCTACCGAATTTACCGAAATCGGAGAACGATTTTACCATAAACACTTCTAAATACGTCGGGGGACAACAATTGAAAAAAACAAAAAAAAAGTTTGTTCCACCTTATGCCGTAATAATTTAGCTTAGTTTGGATCCACCTCGGTTACCATATTACAAATTGACGTGTTTATGGATGTTAAGACAAGTGTTTTGAATAAATGTAATTGAGTTTGGTATATATGAAAAAAAAACACACGATGTTTTGTGGAATGGTTTGTTGCATTGAGTTGCTGTGGTGGGTGTGTGTCAAGGCCTCACCAGATCGAATTATGATTATGAAGGATACAATTTGGACTACAGGGTAGCTTTGACGATTATGGGGTTCATTTGATTTGAGGTTTGTGTTAAGGTTTGGGGTCTTCTAACTTTTGAGCTGTCTTTGGTAACCCGTGTGCTCAGAGACACAGAAGAATCAAATTTTATCATACTAGGCCAGTGAAGGAATTTCAACTGCCGATATTCCCATCGATCAAATGAGTCGAAACTTTGTGCTCGATATACAGGTAAGCATGGGGCTGCAATATTGCTATGGCGGTGCAGTATTTGTACACTTTAAAATGACAAAGTAGTCATCAATTGTACTCTGTGCTGCAATTCTACTGCGGAAATTGATTTAATTCAAGGGTATTTTAGTAAATCACCCAATTCTTCTTATAAATCAACCGAGCCTTGGGGTTTCGGTAGAAGTTGTTGACGAGAGTAAACTCTAGAGACGGAAGGCGTGACCTGAGTGCGGCGACGTTGAGGGAAAAACTATTCACCGAGTTCTCCCACGGTTGGAAGTTTCGATTTCGGGATCGGATGGGGGTTATGATCATGAAAGTGGTTCTGGTATGATGTGGGAATCTCTTTACATAGCTTGGAGATCAAAGAGAGAAACAGATCATTCAAAATTGTCATAATGACTTCTCCTCTCATTTCTTTGTTGTTGGATATCCCTTTGGTGAGTTGAGGATGAATAAGAACTCAACCACCAGATTAAAGTTATGTGTCATCGTTGTTGTATAGTCATGGGTTTTCTGGAATTTTGTTCTTAAGATATGGATAGATCTGTAAAAAAATTAGAGCAGGTTAGGGCCACTGAAATGCTTAATCTGGAAATTTGTTGAAATTGGTAGTCGATATGTAAAAAGAATTATGATTTTATATATATGAATTTCTGGGCAATATCTTCTATTAGTCTATTACAAATTTTTATTATTATAGATTTATATATAAATGTTTTTTGGTATTTGATGATAGTAATGTAATGGCAATGGAATTCTTTGATAGAAACTCCGATTAGAATAATCCGAAATTGATAATGCTTGTCACTTACTCATAAGGACTTGTCTTCTTCTTGCATATCAGTTTTGGATCATCATAACATCGATCATTTCTTGAATTATATTTAGTTTCGTTTTATTATACTGAAGATTTTGTTGCGCTAAAACCCTGCGGAAGCGATATGCACAGCTACAAACGGTACTCCAAATATTGCCAAGAACACAAACTAAAGAAGAAAAGAGACGAGAATTTAACGAGGTTGAATCCTCGGGAAAAATAAGTGATTTATATATTATCGCAAGGGAGAATACATATAAACCATAAGAGAGAAAGAAGAATTTTTTTTGGTGTGTTTTCAAGGTTCTCTACTAGGCTATTTATATACACATAGGTAGGGATTAGGGTTTCATAACTTAGCTAATAAGTCCCTAAACTTTAGGATTAAGAAACCAATAAGAGTTATCAAAACTCTGATTTTGGTTTATCCAAAATCAACTCCACCAATAACACGGTTTTGGAGTTCCACAAGTTTTGACTCTCACACAAAACCGTGTTCTACAATCCCGCCAAAGATCCAACAATTCTCCACTCGGATCATGCATTCATGCATGAGACGATCAATACACCAAATCACCATTGTCTTCCAACGCGATTGCGCCATAGGCTGCCTCGTATCCTCTTCAAGGAATCAAACCGACCAGTAGTTCACTCAATGGCCTTACTAGAAGGCCTCAACTAGGTTACTAAGAACCTCTACCCCAAAGGGTCTCACCAAAACGGAAGAATGTGGATCAATTCCGAGCAATGACGAAACTTGACCCCAGATACTACTTTCGTTAACATATCAGCTGGATTGTCTTTGGTATCGATCTTCACAAGTAGAATGTCTTCTTCTTCCAGAATTTCTCTAACAAAGTGAAATCGAACATCTATATGTTTGGTTCTCAGAGCATGATGAACTTGATTCTTAGCCAAGTAAATTGCACTAAGACTATCACAATGCACAGCACTGCTCCCCGCACAACACCCAAGTCATCTAGCAAACCTTGTAACCATATAGCCTCCTTAAATGCCTCGGGCCACTGCCATATACTCCGCCTCCGTAGTTGAAAGCGCCTGAAGAGACTGCAAGATTGATCTCCAACTTACTCGGTGCTCCTGCTATGGTAAAATACATACCCTCGTAGTTGAACGTCTCTTGTCCAAATCACCAAAGATAGTCGAATCCATAACTAACACACATTGATTGTTCCCATCTTCCTTCACAAATTCCAAGCCAACATCAACGGTACCATAAAGATACCTCAAAATCCATTTCACAATTTTTTTGCCAATGTCCTTTACCAGGATTATGCATATAACGGTCGATCATACTTACTTGCATGTGAAATATCCGTCTTTGTACATACCATCACATACATCAAGCTACCAACATCACTAGCATATGGGACTTGGGCCATATACTCACGCTCTTCTTCAGGTAGTAGGAGACATATCATAACTCAACTTAAAATGAGGACCAAGGGGAGTACTTACAGATTTAGTTCCTTCGCAAACACCAAATTTACCGTAACACTTTCTTCAAGTATGCCTTTGAGACAAACAAACTTTACCCTTCTCTCCGTCACGTTGAATCTCCATGCCAAGAATCTTCTTAGCTTCTCCTAGATCTTTCATTTAGAAATCGAGTTGACAATTTCGCTTCAAATGATCAATCTCTTTCTTGTTATTCGATGCTATCAGCATATCATCGACATACAAGAGCAAATATATGAAAGACCCATCACGTAGCTTCTTGAAGTATACACAATGGTCATAGTGACTTCTTGTGTATTTCGGCCAATCATAAACTGATCAAATCGCTTGTACCACTGTCTTGGGAGACTGCTTCAACCCATAGAACGATTTTTTTCATCTTGCATACACAATCTTCTTTTCCAAAGAACTTTGAACCCACTGGTTGAGTCATATAGATCTCCTCTTCTAGATCACCATGTAAGAATTCCGTCTTGACATCTAGTAGTGAACTAGGTCTAAATCATATTTTGCTACCAAGGCCAACAAAATTCGGATTGATGAGTGCTTCTCACAACCTGGAGAGAACACCTCATTGTAGTCAATCCCTTCTCTTTGGGCATAACCTTTGCAACTAACCTTGCCTTGTAGCGTACTTGATTCACTCCGAGATCCTTCTTTCTTTAGCATATACCCATTTGCATCCAATGGCCTTCTTACCGTTGGAAGCTTCGTAAGAACCCATGTGCCATTCTTGTAAAGAGACTCCATCTCATCCCCGCATAGCAGCCTTCCCATTCTTGACGATCTACACTGTATAGCTTCAAAATAGGTATTAGGAATGCCTTCTTCAATAACCGGTAATGCATAAGCTATAAAATCATCCATCCAACCAGGTTTCGATTGATCTTCTCGGTTTGTTTGGTTGCTATGGTCTGGTGACCGTATTTTCGTATCTTCTACGCTTCATGTTCCTCTACATTAACATCGTCACTATCATTTGGAACTTGATTTACCTCCCTTGTAGACGCCACGCCTTCGAAGTAGTCATAACAGATCTGAGACTTAGCTGGAATTAGTGGAGTTGCATCAATCTCCACCACTGTGTAAAGGCTCACTGCATCGGTAGTGTTCTCCACCGCCGAGAACCCCTAAGACTTCACCATAGACGCTTCATCAAATGTAACGTCTCTACTCATGACTATCTTCTTTTCAACTGGATTCCAAATTTTGAACCCTTTAACTCCTTTCTTCACACCCATAAAGATCCCTTTAATAAAGATTTACTATCAAGCTTGTTTTCACTAACATGATACCAAGGGGGCAACCAAAGATATGAATTGAGTCATAATCATAAGCTGGTTTACCATACCACTTCTCCATCGGAGTTTTACCTTCTAACGCAATTGATGGCAACCTATTAATGAGGAAGCACGCATATGTCACTTTGCCTCAGCCCAAAACGCTTTACCTAATCCAAGATTAGATAACATACATCGTACCTTCTCCAAGCAAAGTACGATTCATGCGTTCGACTACCCCATTTTGTTGCGGGTGTCTTCTTAACCGTGAAGTGCCTCTGTATTCCCTCATCCCGACATACTTGCAAGAATGGATCACTTTTGTACTCTCCACCATTGTCCGAACGTAGTACCTTGATCTTTCCGCGGTTTGAGTCTCGGTTGCCTTTTCCACCTCACAAAGACTTCTAGGACTTCATCCTTATGCCTCATGGTGTACACCCATACGCGCCTAGAATAGTCATCAATAAACGACACAAACCAATGTTTCCTCCCAATGATGCATTCTTGGAGGGACCCCAAACATCCGAGTGAACATAATCAAGAACTCCACTAGTGTTGTGGATTCTCAGTGCCAAAGCTTGTTCTTGTCTTCTTTCCTTTCACACAATGTTCACAAAACTCTAATTTGCGAGGCAATAGCACCTTTCAATAAATCTTGACGAATTAAAGAATGTAACGACTTATCACCTGGATGTGCAAGCCGCATATGCCATAACTTCGTGGTCTCCATCGCTGTAGTCTCGATGTGTTCCGAAATTGAAACATCTCCCGTTACTGTACTCCCAGTTAAGTAGTACAAGTTATGATGCCTTGTGCCCTTCATGATTACCAACGATCCAGAAATTACCTTTAGAATGCCATTTTCAGCGACTAACTTGTAGCCCTTAGCTTCCAAAGTTCCGAGCGAGATCAGATTCTTCTTCACAGCAGTACGAACCTTACTTCCTTCGGCTCCCGCACCATACCATCATGCATCTTGATTCGAACACTACCAATCCCAATCACCACAGTAGGTGTGATTATTCCACACGCACTCTTCATCAAACTCTTCAAAGTTTGAGAACCGATCCCGATGAGGACAAATATGATAAGTAGCACCGAATCTAATACCCACGTACCGTCAGTTACGATAAAAGTTGATGGTATCATAGTCAACGAGAAGCTTCATCTGAATCTTCACTTGCCTTAGCAATGTTCACCTCGGTGTTATCCCTTTCGATCCTTACGCTTGGTACAATCCCAGCAGCCCAATGGCCAAAGTCATGACACCATGCACATTCATCCTCTCGCAGACGCGCTCTTGACTTTGAACGCCCTTTCACTTTGCCACGATCACCATTCTTCTTTTTCCTGTCATTGAACGACCTCTTGCAAGAAGCAAGTCATCTGTTAGCTTTCCTTGACAGGTCTTCACGGTCCATCTTCCGAACTCCTCACTACGCAATCTTTGAGTGACCTCGGCGTATGTTATCTTATCCTTTCCGTGCATTAAAGCCTTGATCACGGGTTCATACCTTTCAGGAAGAGAGTTTATCAGACACAAAGCTTGTTCCTCGTCGTTGATCTTCTCATCGTAGTTAACCAACTCAGCAAGAAGTTTATTATATGAATCTAGGTGCTCGGTTAGAGTTGCACCTCTCTTCATGTTATAGCGATACAAATTCCTTTTAAGATGTATCCTATTTGCCACGTTCTTCACAAGGTATTCCTTCTCTAGCTTTTCCCAGAGATCCTTAGCTGAAGTCTCGTGCTGATAATTAACTCTTACTGCAGTTGCTAAACACCCTCGTATCGAGGAAAGACATAATTTATTCATCTTGTTCCACCGCTTTGGACATCTCCACCGGGCTGACCTTCTAAAGCTTCTTCTAGGTCAAGATGAACAAGAGCATCCATTAATCTGTTCTCCATAAACCAAAGTTATTGGTTAGGTGAACTTTTCAACCTTGGTTGTGATCTATGAGAATGCGGTATTTCTTCTTTTGTATCTTTATCTTTACTTGTGGACTCCGAATGTTCTCCCTCGGGGATCGTTCGGATCATCCGGTTTATCCTCGTTAACCATTGTTCACAAACAACCAAATATAGATAAAAAAAACTAAACCTTGAGATTAGAATTACCTCAAACAACTTGAAAAAAATACCACCGCTTCAATATTATGAATACCCAAAAAATCCAAGAACGTTACCGAGCTCTTGATTCCAATTGTTGCGCTAAAACCCTGTTGAGCGATATGCACAACTACAAACGGTACTCCAAATATTGCCAACAACACAAACTAAAGAAGAAAAGAGACGAGAATTCAACGAGGTTGAATCCTCGGGAAAAATAAGTGATTTATATATTATCGCAAGGAGAATACATATAAACCATAAGAGAGAAAGAAGAATTTTTTTGGTGTGTTTTCAAGGTTCTCTACTAGGCTATTTATATACACATAGGTAGGGATTAGGGTTTCATAACTTAGCTAATAAGTCCCTAAACTTTAGGATTAAGAAACCAATAAGAGTTATCAAAACTCTGATTTTGGTTTATCCAAAATCAACTCCACCAATAACACGGTTTTGGAGTTCCACAAGTTTTGGACTCTCACACAAAACCGTGTTCTACAATCCCGCCAGCATCCAACACATTTTTCATAGTAACCATCTAAGGTAAAGGGATGAAATATGAAGATTCGTGAAAAATTACAAATCAACTTTTGACATTGTTCTCTGAAGTCTGAACCATCAAACCCCTTGTGTTGAGTGCATACAACGTTGTTACATAGATTTTAGAGACCATCTTTATTAAGATCATCAAAGTAAGGATATTCCATTGCTTGATGAAATCCTCGGTTAAGGGTGGTAGCGCATCATTTTCTATTAACACGTACAAAGCGCATCATAGGGTGCATGCTTAGAATGGTGCCATATGAGATTCGTCAATCGTCATGACCGTTATAACAATCAGAAATTGAGTTCAACTCAGCAAGACCATATCTTAACCACCATCATCAAGGTTAGGAACAGCAGATGATTTACAACTCTGTGGGAGGAAGCTGTGGATATGGCATTAGATTACTTTTAAGTTAGACATCATTTGGGCACAAAAAAAGCTTGCATCGATATCTCCCTACATGTTGTTAAATCATTTCCGTCTCCTAAGTTAGTCTTTAGTCGTATCTACCGGACAACTCAAGCATGGTTAGGTTCTTATCTTAGTTTGTTAACTGATTTATATGAACCTTTTCTTTAGGCCGTTGAGTACGGTACTGGTATATAAGTGTTCTTGGAAATGAGAACGGTGGTTCCGTATCACCATTTGTTCTCTAAAAAAGGGATTTGGTGGACACATTTTTTTTTTTTTTAATTCAGCGCCATTGAAATGCCACTAACTGAATATTTGTTGAAACGGGTAGATCTGTAAAATGTTTATGATTTTTGGTGCTTGATTCGAATAAGCCATTGATGATAATGCTTGTCGCCTATTGGTAACAAAGACTTGTATTGCTGCTGCAGATTGGCTTTGTATCATACTGACATTATTTCTTTTATTTTGTTTAGTTTCATCTTCAATGATATTTAAATTATCATCCAAGGAAATAGAGATTGTGTTTAAAAAGATAGTAACCATCATCCAAGGAAAAGGGATGAAATATATCTAGTGTGTGTTAAAAACACTGTTGAATAGATTTTGGAAACATCGATCTTTATTAAGGTCATCAAAAAGTTTGTTCCGTTGCTTTCTCGGCTGAAATCCTCTGCCAAGGGTCGTAATTAATGCAACATTTCCTTTTAACACGTACAAAGAAGCATCACTGGATACCCAAAATCTATTCAAAAAAAAAAAAGATCTAATTAACAATATATGATAAAGAGAATCTGTTCAAACCCAATGATTGTGATTAGCTGAGCTCCAAACCAAAGAGTACCTTGATTGGAGACAAAAATTATTTTTACAAGATATTTGCTTATGCGATTCAAAATATATCAGAGGAAAGTAGCTAGATACAGCCGGGCCTTGTTAAGTCACGTTGTTATATGTCCATAGTATGTAGCTAGGTAGATAATGTTATAACCGATTCAATGGAGTATAACTTTGAAATCTTTCCTCTTATTCAAATCTGTATCAAAACCATGTCATTCTATGATAGAAGAGCCCCATTTCAATCACACACATTGCCTTTAAAACCCTTGCTTTTTAGTGCCTGGAATTCCATGGATCAACCTTTTCTTTAGGTTGGATTCAGTGGGTACTGGTATACGAATATATTAGTCTTGATGGAAATTAGAATGATGTGGTTCTATACCACTTAAAATCATCACATTTGTTAACGTGGATTTTTCAGTAAACATTGTGCGAAGTTGCAATGGTCTTTTCATATGTAGTAGTTGCCACTGTGATGGTACGAAATGTATTTATTTTGCATGCTGGTATTACTAGCTTAGTTAAGTTTGTAATATTAGCTTACAAAGTGGTATGTTTTTTGGATGTCAAATGGTATTTTAGTAAATCACCCAATTCTTCTTATAAATTAACCAAGCTTTTCTAGGGTTTGGCATAAGAAGTTGTTTAGATAGAAAAAGTAGAGACCATCAGCAGTGTGAGTGAGTGCGGCGGCATTGAGTGAAAAACTATATACCGGAGTTCTTCAGATTTGGAGTTTCCGTTTCCTAGAACAGATGGGAAGTTATGAAAGTAGTTTTGATTCTATGTGTGAAGCATTACAACTAGGTTGGAGATCAAATAGAAGAAAAACACAGATCTTAAAAAATTGTCATAATGACTTATCCTCTCAAATCTAAATTGTTACTGGTCCATGTCTGGGATGGAATTTCACCACCCTAGCTACAAATGGATTTGCTAGAATGTTGTTTTCTAGATGTGGATTATTCTGAAAAAAAATAAATAAAGCAGGTCAAGGCTATTGAAATTATTTTATTTGTTGAAATTATTGGTAGATCTATAAAAGAAAAAAAATGATTTTATGTTAATGAATTTTTGGGAAATATCTACTGTGTTACTAATGTTTAGTTTAGATTTATGAATGTTGTTATAGTAATGTAAATGACAATTAATGGAATTTTCATGTTCTGAAGCTTGTAAAGATATAGATTCTCGAGTAACTTTAAGCTTCCAAACTCATTCACCTTTGAAATCTTTGCTTGTATATCAAATCTGGATCAAAACCATGTCATTCTCTCATAGAAAAAGCCCCTTTTCAACAACAAACATTCTTGTTTGAAACCCTTGCTTTTAGCTTTGTAAGTCTTTGGATCAACCATTTTTTTTTAGGTCGGGGGTCGGCAGGTACGGTATACGAGTATATAAGTCTTGATGTAAATGAGAATTAGTGGTGGTTCTGAACCACTTTAAACCATCACGTTTGTTAGCGTAGTTTGAGATCCACTCCAGTTACCACTGTAAAGTTATGTGTATATGAATCTTAAGACAAGTGTTTTGAATAACATAATTGAGATTGGCTTATATGATAGGAAAAACGACCGGTTTTTTGTTTAATGGTTTGTTGAATAGAGTTGCCTGTAATGAGAATTATGATTATGGTGAATTATACAATCATGTATAGTAGCTTTGAGAAGTATGGAGTTCATTTGATTTGTTTTGGCTTTTGAATTTTGGACTTCACTAGCTATTGAGCTGCTTTGGTACCCCGTCACTCCAATGTTCTCGGACAAGAATAAAGTTGTTTGTTGCTCTAAACATAACATATATAGTATGCCAGTGATGGAATCTCAACTGCTATTATTCTTATACTCATCAAATGAGCTGAAACATAGTATTTGGTTTTGTGCTCTAATATATATACATGAATGCGTGAGGCTGCGATATTGCTATGAGAATTGTAACAACCGGACCTACACTTAGGGCTTCAGCAATGGAACTAGTTCTAGGGCATTTTAGTAGGTGAAAACTACAGTCACACCCATTTTTCAGATTTTTTCCACTGTCAAACCCACCGTCAGAAAAGTTGACGCTCGCACCCATTTTCACGGTGAAAATTTCTCCCACACCTAGATTTTCTAAGATTTTGTTATTTCGAGATTCGTTTTCCTTTCTTCGTAAAGCGAGAGGCAAAAGGAGGAGTTTAGAGATGGGAGATCGATTTCTTTTCTTCAATTCAATCAAAACAGAGATAGAGAGGCATGGCGCTGTCATCACTCACGAAATTTGAGAAACCGATGAAAGAGCAGAAGGTTTTAATGGTGATTTAGGAAGCGTTGAGTTAGAGTTTGACTGAATTGAAAAGTCGAAATGGATCAGATCTGTGTTGGGTTTGATTTGCAGAACAAGCTTCAGTTTGAAGTCGAGAAGAATTGTTAATGCTGATACCTGAGAAATGGCAGACGATTTAGGGGTTGGATTGAATCGAAATTTGGGTTGATGTTATTAAGAAATTTGAGTGAAGAAATTGGTTTGAGTAGATGGCAAGGATTAGGGTTTGACAGATAAGAAATCAGGGGATGAAGATTCGATCGGATCTGTGATGAAATTGAGTAATTGCGGGTCTTAATTGGAGAAGAAATTGAATTGCAAAAGTGTACCTGGTGATACAGTGAGTTTGATTGTTGGTGTACAAGTGTTTCTGTTGATCGGTTTTATTGGTTTTCTGAACTGAGTTGTGTTGGTGCTGTAGCTTTTAAACATGGAGATAAATTGAAAATTTTGGGGAAGATTCAAAATGTTGGATGGATTATGAATTATGGGTTCATTGTGTTCTTGTCGACTGAGACTAAACAACAAGAAGATGGTGGACTGGAGCTGTTGGTTGAGGTTCTGGTGTTGGTAGGTTGTTCAGGTGGTGATTCAATGGTTTAGGTGATAGCTGATGCTGCATTGAAGTAGGTGAAAGCTTGTATGAGTTCTTGGTTTTCTTGGAATATGTTGAAACAGATGAATGAGCGGCAATGAAGGCTTTAGATGTATGTGTAGGATTGTTTGGTTGCTGTATAGAAGAGATAACTAGTTGGAATTGCAGGAGTGTTGAGAAAAGATAACTAGTTGGAATCACAGGAGCTGAAGTTGTGAGATGTAGCAGGTACAACTAAGTTATGTGGGTGTGAGATGTTGTATTTGAATGGTGCTTGCTGTCATGGTTGAGCTGTGAACAAGTGCATTGATGAATGGAGCAGTGAAGTGACTTAGGAATGGTGGTGTTGATGTTAGTTTGTAATGGGTGTCTGCATAAAGGGTGTTTGCGGGTGGAGTACTTGTCACGCCCCGCTTCGAATTTTAGGTCGGCCGTCCTAAAATCCCAAGTGTGGCATACTCATGGACCACTTTACACACCCAAACCGTCAAGCCAACAAATGGAGATCAGGCTATTGTATGGAGCACATTTACAATAATCCATAAATTGATAAATTTTATTTAATTAAAATTTCAAAATGTTATAAAGTTTAATAAAAATCTTTAAAACAAAAATGATCTTCCACACGCAGGTCGTCCCCAAAAATTAATGTTAAGCATTTATTAGAAAGAAGTAAAATTCCGATCCCTAAAAAAATCAACAATACATTTAGCTAAGCACCTTACAAAATTTGTATGAGGATTAGGGTTTGCGGTGGAAGCCAGGGTACCTAATGGGATTATAAAAGTCTTGGAAGGTACAAAAATCTTTAGTTTCCTTTTCTCGTAGGTTATTTTGCTTATAACTTGGGTTGACTATTCGTAGATATTTTTGAAATTGAGAGAATAAAAAAGTTTCCCACTGTAGCAACTATAATCACGGCAAGAATTACTGACCGAGTCCAGGGAACTAATTTTCTGAGTTAACTGACTGATTCTAGATCTAAAGGTGTTGATGGTGGTTTTTAAACAAGGGGTAAAGTCGTAAAACCCCATGACCTAGTGTTACCCGCAACACATTAACTAAGAGCATTTAACTCGTGTGTAAATAATTAATGGGGGTATTTTTCAAAATACAGATTAGGTTTTCGACAAAGAACCCTAATTCCAAAACCAAGTCGCACACTGCGCACCATGGCAACAATGCCAAACCAAGCCGCATACTGCGCACCATGGCAACAATGCCAAACCAAGCCGCATACTGCGCACCATGGCAACAATGCCAAACCAAGCCGCACTGCGCACCATGGCAACAATGCCAAACGGCAACCATGCCAAATCAAGCCGCACCCTGCGCACCATGGCAACAATGCCAAACCAAGCCGCATATTGCACCATGGCAACAATGCCAAACCAAGCCGAAGATATTGCGCACCATGGCAACAATGCCAAACCAAGCCGCATATCTTGCGCACCATGGCAACAATGCCAAACCAAGCCGCATCATCTGCGACCATGGCAACAATGCCAAACCAAGCCGCACCCTGCGCACCATGGCAACAATGCCAAACCAAAGCCGCACCGCGCACCATGGCAACAAGGCCATATTTCCAAGCGCACCCTGTGCACCATGGAAATAATGCCAAACCAAGTCGCACCTGCGCACCATGGCAACAATGCCAAACCAAACCGCACCCTGCGCACCATGGCAACAAGGCCATATTTCCAAGCCGCACCCTGCGCACCATGGCAACAATGCCAAACCAAGACACACCCTGCGCACCATGGCAACAATGCCAAACCAAGCCGCACCCTGCGCACCATGGCAACAAGGCCATATTTCCAAGCCGCTATGCCTTTGGCCCACGCCAAATATAGCGCCCTAGCTTGCAAGACTTGCAACTAGGTCAACATGGCCGTCGTGCCATTGGCACATGCCAACACGTATCGTGAGCCATATTTCAAGCCGCTATGCCTTTGGCCCACGCCAATATAGCGCCCTAGGCTTGCAAGACTTGCAACTAGGTCAACATGGCCGTACGTCGTGCCATTGGCACATGCCAACACGTATCTTGAGCCATATTTCCAAGCCGCTATGCCTTTGGCCCACGCCAAATATAAGCCCAAGGCTTGCAAGACTTGCAACTAGGTCAACATGGCCGACGTGCCATTGCACATGCCAACACGTATCGCGAGCCATATTTCCAATCCGCTATGCCTTTGGCCCACGACAAAATATAGCGCCTAGGCTTGCAAGACTTGCAACTAGGTCAACATGGCCGACGTGCCATTGGCACATGCCAACACGTATCATGAGCCATATTTCCAAGTCGTTATGCCTTTGGCCCACGCCAAATATAGCGCCCTAGGCTTGCAAGACTTGCAACTAGGGTCAATATGGGCGTACGTGCCATTGGCACATGCCAACACGTATCGCGAGGCCATATTTCCAAGCCGCTATGCCTTTGGCCCACGCCAAATATAGCGCCCTAGGCTTGCAAGACTTGCAACTAGGTCAACATGGCCGTGACGTGCCATTGGCACATGCCAACACGTATCGCGAGGCCATATTTCCAAGCCGCTATGCCTTTGGCCCACGCCAAATATAGCGCCCTAGGCTTCTGCAAGACTTGTAACTAGGTCAACATGGCCGTACGTGCCATTGGCACATGCCAACACGTATCGCAGGCCATATTTCCAAGCCGCTATGCCTTTGGCCCACTCCAAATATAGCGCCCTAGGCTTGTAAGACTTGCAACTAGGTCAACATGGCCGTACGTGCCATTGGCACATGCCAACACGTATCGCGAGCCATATTTCCAATCCCGCTATGCCTTTGGCCCACGCCAAATATAGCGCCCTAGGCTTGCAAGACTTGCAACTAGGTCAACATGGCCGTACGTGCCATTGGCACATGCCAACACGTATCGCAGGCCATATTTCCAAGTCGTTATGCCTTTGGCCCACGCCAAATATAGCGCCCTAGGCTTGCAAGACTTGCAACTAGGTCAACATGGGCGTACGTGCCATTGGCACATGCCAACACGTTGTATCGCGAGCCATATTTCCAAGCCGCTATGCCTTTGGCCACGCCAAATATAGCGCCCTGGCTTACAAGACTTGCGATTAGGTCAACATGGCCGTGCGTGCCATTGGCACATGCCAACACGTATCGCGAGCCATATTTCCAAGCCGCTATGCCTTTGGCCCACGCCAAATATAGCGCCCTAGGGCTTGCAAGACTTGCGACTAGGTCAACATGGCCGTACGTGCCATTGGCACATGCCAACACGTATCGCAGGCCATATTTCCAAGCCGCTATGCCTTTGGCCCACGCCAAATATAGCGCCTAGGCTTGCAAGACTTGCAACTAGGTCAACATGACGTACGTGCCATTGGCACATGCCAACACATATCGTGAGCCATATTTCCAAGCCAGCTATGCCTTTGGCCCACTCCAAATATAGCGCCCTAGGCTTGCAAGACTTGCAACTAGGTCAACATGGCCGAACGTGCCATTGGCACATGCCAAACACACACTGAGTAGCCTAACTTGCAAACCGTGCAACCTACCACCAAGGCATTTCGCACATGCCGTTGGCACATGCCACACACGCCACTATGCAGCTCTGGCATTACCACTTACGCTCGAGGTGCAACTCGTAACGAAGGCATTCCGCACATGCCATTGGCACATGCCACATGCGTCCCCTAGCAGCACCACTTGCACGCAAGATGCAACCAACACTCGAGACATCAACACAAGCGGGGATGCTTTCTAGGGTTTTGGTTTGGCGGTCCTGACATGCAGCGTACACTACGCTCACATTAAGAAAGCGTGAAAAGGAATAAAGCGGTCAAATAAAAGAGGAAATAATGGTGAAAACGTTTTCACCCATTAACACCATGCGGTTACCACCTCCTCCCATTATTTCACCCTTTACTCTCTTCCTTCATGAGGCAGAGTACGTTTCAATCTCGACTTGAATAAATAGGTCTTACCTATTTCCACCAGACAACAAGTCTCGGTCAGGAGAAAATACTACACTCTCAGAAAGGCAACTTTGCAAGCTCTCCCAAAAGCTTCCACCTCTTGCAAGCTCCCAAGCTTTCACTTTACGATACAAGTCGAGATACTACTCTCCCGAGCACTATTCTGGCCTCAACACCTTTCTTTGCTTCCCTCCCAAATCAACCCTTCTCCTCCACTTTGTGACCGAAGCAAGTCGGGGAACGGCCATTTCTTGGTTTAGGCCGGACTTGTCTGATTGATCTCGAATCTATAAAGTGCTCACGCAGCACATTTGTTTAGGGTTTGAACCAGTTTCTCACTCATCAACCGAATTTACCAAAATCGGCAGAAACGATACAATGTCAGACTGTCGATCTCGTTCTTCGACCCAGATGTCAAGATGGTGGGGAAAGGCGACTCAATCCGACGCAACTACCAGACAACCCGGTTACTAGTTGTAAAACTACACGAAAACGGGGACTTGCCAAGATGCTCTTGCTCGATCCGACTCAATTGCTAGGACGCCCCGGTTACCGGTTGTAAAACTACACCAGCGGGGACTCGTTGAAGATGCTACCAGCGATTGGGGACTTGCGACTCGATGCGACTCAACTGCCGGACAACCCGGTTATCGGTTGTTAAAACTACACCCCGAAAAAGCGGAGACTCGGCCCAAGACGCTACAAAGAATCGGGGACTAAGCCAGCGATGCTACCAAACAAAGCCGCCTTTACACGGAGAGGGGCGTGTTCACAAAACCTATGAAGTGAGTAAATTTAACTGCACAAGATATACGATCTATTTTTAGGTTCTAATAAAACCAGTCATCTTTGCTGAGTCTTGTGCCAATTGCTAGCACACACACTCTCATAGAAGCAATATTCCTTTCCAAAAACATAAACGAGTCATATTATCAAAACCATTCATCCCGGAGAAATAATCCAACACCCAAAAAAGCTACCCATTTGTCTATCAAAGGTCAAGCTTTGAACAGGACATCCAATATGTCTTTCAAAAAAAAAAAAAACCTAAATGAAAGATCAACGAGAGAAACGTTCAAGGAAAATCATCCAACAAGTGCTTTTCTTGGAGAAAGTCAACTTTGCATCTTCAAGAGCCGCTCTCTTTATAGTCAACATCTTGGAAAGCTTTTCGTGTTCCACCTCCCCGTCGTGCAATCTCCTCGGCGGAAAGGCTTTTGATTGCTGCATCTTTCAACTTTTGGATCTCAGCAAGGCCTTCGACAAACCACGAAGTGTTGAACTCCTTTTCTACGCACTGCGTCGCGATGGTGCTCCTAGTCGGCAATAACGTCTTGTAAAACAGTGTGACCAGTCACCTCACGCATATCCTCGATGGAAGATAAAGCCTCTTCCACACGCTTAACCGGTGCAAATCGACTAGTGACTTTCTTGGTTGTGGCCATATGTCCTGTTCTTCTCCCGGTTACCGGTGTACAACGCCTCGTTCTTACGCCCAAGACGCTGAAGCCGCCAACCAAAGACATGACTGGATAAGGAACCAAGTACGGAGGATCAAAAAGGCGCCTGCACCTGGCCTCACGACTCACAAAGGGTCTTCTTCCATGTCTACGGTAGCAACCATCAGAGAATCATCCGCCGTTTGAGCCACATCTGTGCCCGGACAATTGGCTAACGCCCATCTCAAGTCACCGGCGGTGGTCACAAAGGCAAGTTTTCGTGTGGCTCTACCCCGTAATCATCCTCCGAACCGGATTCCTCCTGCGAACTTGAGTTAGACATTTTTCAAAAAGAAGAAACGAAGAAGAAAGAAAAGAAGCGCTTGCGCACGCGCTTGCCAGACGCGACGCTACTGGACGTGCTTACCGGTAAACGCTACCAGACGCACATGCCAGGCACACATGCCGCACGCAAAACCAAACCATTAATCTCGGTTTTCATCTTTTCTAAACCAAAACCAACCATTAGTTAATGGTTCGGTTCGGTTTCCCCCTAATCGGTTTGGTTCGGTTCGGTTTCTCGGTTAACCAGTAACCATGAACACCCCTATATAAAACACCAACAACATTTTTATTGAAGTAAAATCTATACTAAATATTTGTGTAGTAAACAAAATCCATAAAGAACAGAGATCTTGTGAAAGAATTAATTAAAGAAACGAAAATACAAGTACATACAAACTTGAATCGGATAAGGATACACCTTTACATCCAATGATTACCAATAGATTATCTTCATCTTTTACATCAGATCTACATTTCTGATGTCTATCCTCTTCAGCAGAAAAATACCTGAAGAGAAACGGTCAAACACCATTACTTTACTAAGGAAGGTTACGATAAAGACTCACTGCCAAACATATCAAAATCCAAGGATCACAAATAAGTTATATTTGAGAGGAAAAGTCACTATGACAGTTTCATAGATCTTAGTATTTCTTTTCTTTAATCTCCAGGGTATCTGTAAAGCTTCCATCAGATTTTGGAAACGGCACACTCACTCACACTTGTAGTCTCTCTCCACTCTGCAAACTTCTATTGAAACCCTAGGGTTTGGATGGTTTTATAAGAAAATGTGTGTGATTGACTTAAAAGCCCTTGAGCTAATCACAATTGCCGTGCAGCCCAGTGTGCAGGCCCGGATATAAGAAAACTGTTATAGACAATACTGTTGTAGTGCTGTGTAGAGTGAGACAGGAGTATGCCATTATGGTGCAGATGAGGATAAACCTCATATCGTGGTAACAACACATAGCAACTTTACCGAGTAGAGTTAGACAAAGTAGAGCCGGTGAATATGAAATAATTAGACAAAGTAGAGTTAGAAACTTGGTTTGGTGTGTAAACTATTCAGGATAGCAGGGGTTCAAAAGTACAGCCCACATAACTAAAGTTAAATACTACAATCATCAGCTGCTATGAATTTATTTTGAATCTTCAATTCTTAGCTACGCGGATTAGTTGATGAAGAAGTGAATAAAAGGTAATAACAGCAATATACACTTTAAAATGACAAAGTAGTCATCAACTTTGCCCTCTGCTGCAGTTCGCATTCCAACTGTGGGAATTGTATTAACCGGGCCTGCACATTGGGCTGCAACTTTGGAAATAGTTTAAGGGTATTTTAGTAAATCATCCAATTCTTCTTATAAATCACTAAGCTGCGCTAGGGTTCGGTAGAAGTTTGTTTACAGGGAAATAGCAGAGACCAGCAGTGTGAGTGAGCGCGGCGGCATATTGGTGAAAGACAGAATTCTCCGCCGACTTGTTTCAGTTGTAGTGCTTGTCTAAAACCAAACTTCCAAAAATAGAATCTGTCGGGAAAAATAAAAGAAGCTCAGTTGCTTGAAGTGGAAATGAATCTAAAAAACCAACAATCCTAGTTTACCCATAGGGTTTCAGTTTCATTTTCCGCCGTCTATTTTCAGTTGCATATCTACATAGATCACGATCTTCTTGTTCTTCTTTTTCACAATCCAGTCTAACTAGTCAATTGCAGATCAAAGGTACCTCTTTCTTCTTACTTTCATTTTTACATTTTCTGGTCTTTGTTTCCACATTAATACTCTCTGTTTTCCGAAATTTTCTCCCGGACTGAATCAAGGAGTCTCCTGTTTTTCCAAAAATTTCCTCCAAGAGAAAATCAAGGAGAAAATAAGCACATTTTTTTTTTAATTCTTGTTTTGTGTAGGTTTTTCAGATTCATCATTACTAATGGAACGACCATTTGCATCGCAAAAACCGCTATTGGTACTTGGGTTGCATCCGATAGTTTATCAACTTTAATTCTCACCGAGAAGGAAAAAGAGTTGAATAAACCCTCCGAGACATATGATGTGAAGGGTGTCAAAATTGGAGATCATCTATATGCATCACTAGCTGGAAACAGTGGTTGGTACGCTCCAATCGTGAATGCATTGAAAGAAAAAGTAAGAGAACACCATTTTTGTTGATTTTTAATTTATGTCTTATAAATTACTAATTAATATATTAAAGGATGTTGAATCGGAGTTGTTTTATATGTTTGCTGATTAACAGGTTAAGACTGAAAAAAGAAGTCTCAATCCTGACAAATGTGTCGAATATGCTTTAACCATTTTTAACAAGGAAGATTATGATGTTCCTTCTCATTGGGAGAAGATCCAAGGGTTTGATATTAAGAAATATGGTTGCAGCATTTGCTTCTCATCCTACAATGAAGGAAGGGATGTCCCTCTCAAGGTTGTAAATGTGGAAAGAACTGCATGCGTAGCGTCACCATTACACATTTGCTCACTCCAACGAGAGATAGATGCTCTTGGGAATTCTCCAAAACCACCACATTTTAAAACAATTTGTGTTCAAGGGACAGGAGGGCGGTTTGCGAAACCTGTTCTTAATTATCATAGAGATATTTTGAGGAAGAGATCAACAAGAGAGAACATGTTCAGCACTGGTTAGATCTATGGCTATGGCATTTAGGAGGATCCTAACCACAGGAGGGCACATTAGAAGTAAGTTTGAGTTTCCTATATCATTGTTTTATGAAAATCCTGTGGTTATGCCAAATTTGATTTAACTTGCACTTTTTTGTTCTTGAATCGGTTGACCTTCTCACCCATAGTGGAATCAAAGCGTATTTGCAAGAGACGGCCGAGAAGATACTCAAGGACCAAAAGGATTGGTTAGATCAATGGGAAAGGGTAATCGAACACTAGCAAAGTAGACAAAGAGGAATACGAAGATGGAGAGGGTGAGAGTTTACAATTTCTTCTTTTTGTTGTCTTTGTACCCATATCTGTTTGTGAGAATGAAGAAACCAAGATTCAGTTGAAGTAAGCATACATTTGTTGCTGGATATTACTAGATTTTACTAGTCCTTAATGATCACTTATATTGAATCCTTGTCTTAACTGAAGCATCTTTATTTTTCTTTACCTTTTGCTCCTTTGTTTAGTATCTTATGTTTGCTAGTCTAATATTCTCCATATCTTGTGTCAGTAATCAGTTTATTTCCATCACATTGAGTTTATTTCCTTCCCCGTAGATACGGTTTTTGTGATACTTGGGTCAATAAATGTAGATGTGGCCAGCTTGAGGTTTACGATACATGGGGTCTATAAGAGTTGGTCTATGCGGCTCCACATGTGATCATACCATCTGCCCGAGATTCGAGTCTTGGGTGAGATCTTTGTTCTTGTACATAGCGCATTTAGATGGTTTATAGGTCATAGAAAATGTTTCTGAAATATGAGGCTCAAAACCAACAAAGCAAAATTAGATTTGCAGGCTTTATAGCTCTAGGTTGATATCATGTTTTACAAGGTAGTTCAGAACTGAAGTAGATATTTGGAGGTCACATTCTATGGGATTGCAGGTTTGGTAAAGATATTTGGGATGACTGCCGGTGTCTTTCAATTTCAAACCCCTTGTGTTTTTCTTGACATTTTTCTATTGTAAAGAACAAGAGTCCAGTTGTGAAGCAAATATCTATTCCAAACTTCCTTTTATATTATGGTAGAGTTGTGGTTTGCTAGAAATAGAGTGGGATGAGATTGAAAGGTGATAGGAGTGGTGAGCAATATGATGGCCGAATCCTGCAATTCTTTGGGTTAAAGTGTAGGAAGTGAAACTTGTGAGCGACAAAAGAGAATCCTGGTGCTGCAGGCTTTGGATTTAGATTTATACTCTTTTCATAGCTGAAATTTAGTTTGCTTTGATTTCTTTCGAGGATACGGGTTTCTGCCAAGTGAGATCTGTCTCCAGGATACGGTTGTTTTAAGTAAGAGTGCTCCGTCTTCAAAAAAAAAAAGATCTTTGTTCTTGGAACCTATCCCCGTTATAAAGCTCAAAACCAATACGAGATAATGAGATTTGCTGCTTTTAGATAATTGACATTCCACAACTGGACAAGCTTATAAGCTTAACAAACAAAATTTCTAGGAAAAAGCACAATAACATTAAATGATAGATAAATTTCTATGTCTAATATCTTGATGCCCTTACAAATACATAAAAATGATGCACATCAAACTCTCAGCATATTCACTTGCGGGGATCTTGTTAAGTTAGTTGAGACATTTACTTTTAAAATATTTAGACTATTAAGAAGTTAACCATAACACAATATCCCTGGAAACCAATCTCCTGGTTTCTTGAAATCCTCTCTTCGTGTTTTTCGAGCATATCTAGTCTTTTTCGGGTGGACATGACCACCACAGCTTGCCTTCTCTTTGTCACTCTGCAAAATAAGGCACCACATCAACTGAATCATTTGTAATCTTTAAGAGGTAACACCACTAGCCATTGAAAAAAGTAAAGCGATAAAGACAGGAAAACAAACGCCGCTTTTTAATATTTGGTCGATGTTTTCCTGCCCTGACCATACCCAAAAACCACCTCATTCCACAAAGAGGTAGAAGGAATGGCATCACTTTGTAATATCTTTTACTAGAAGGACCAAATCAAGCTACGTATTGTATTTTTACATAAGGGACATAGGTAGCATGAATTATCTATCAGGAAACCCTAAAAATCGTATATTATCAAGGTTGACTATTTTAAAAGGCACGGCCAATTGACAAACAATTATGGAAAGGAGCTGAAAAGCCTTTGACTCATACCATATACATAATGTTAAGGAACAACGTAAATTTTGAATATGGATAGGAGGAAGGCTCCCCATCAATGAACTCCCACAACACGTCGTTTCGAGAATTTGGACCAAAGATAAATCGTAAATGGGCCTGGAATTCTAAAACAAACTTTAGCCATCTAAGTTGGATCAGGGAATAACCTTTTGAGTGAATCATCATTAACAGGAACAAGATCTTGTCGCATTGTTTGAAGAAGCAAGGAGCCTCAACTTGGCACAACACACGCATGATAAAAGTACCAGAGTGATACAAATTCTATCCTCAAATGTGCATTTAGCAATTCCCGCTTCTTCTGTCTCCGCCCAAGACCAATAACATTAGAAATGCAAAAGAACACAGAAGGCCGACACTGATACATTTGACTTCGTACTTGGAAAGACCAGAAATTCCATGGATTCTAGTATCATAAAAGCAAAAGAATGGGAAACCGTGGTTCTATATTCTAGATACACATCGGACAACTATGTTAACACTCAAGACGAGATACGTAAGAGAGGATTTTGTTTTCAACTTAGCACAAACCTCATTAACCCCGCCCCAAATTCCACATCGAGTCCGAATTGGTGCACCTTTTAATGCAAAGAACATCAATATCTCCCGGTTCAAACTTGACAAGCGTGATCCTCTCGTTAAGGATTTTTTGAAGTTTTCCTTCCCTTTCTTTGTCCTTCATTATCTTTGAGTGGTGCTTAGGTTCAAGAACGAGTGACTTTCTTCTTTATCCAAACGCGTCCCGATTCAAAATGCAAAACTTTCCAAAAACAATGAGCAAATCGAGAATAGTTGAGCAAAGCACCTTCACATCGCATCCTTATATTAAAAGGGTGGCTTGTTACTAAAAAAAAGCCAATCCAGTTACATGCTTGTGCATTCACCAAACTATCACAGATGGCAAATGCAATTGCAAAAAAAAAAAAAAAAAAACTACCATATGGGAGGGTGGAGATAGTACCACATTAAAAACATTTAAGAATTTATTCGATCCGGGAAACGATGACAAGCGAACGAACTTAGGTATATGGTTGGTTCTTTAACTAAAAATAGTGAAATACTCTTTTTTTTGTTGAATTACAAATTAAACAAGTATAAAATTCATGTGGAAAACACTAGACCTTATTTCTCGCACAACAAGTGTACGAGGAGGTGCGACAGGGCCTGAAACATTGCAAGACGGTGCTCATCTTCGGGGTTGAACTCAAGATATTTATGCTGTCCATTGTTGATTTCCCTAGCATAAATAGGTTTTGTCGGTAACGTCTCCAACCAGGTCCGACACGGTGATCGGATCTCGACTTCTTGATTTCATATGCCAAGTTATGTCGCTTAAGTCTACTTTGGAAGAAGAACATATATACATGATCAATAAGGCTGGCAAACAGATTTTAGTTAACAGAATGTCTTCCTATTTATTCATGTTGAAAACGCATAAATCTTTTCAAAACGCATACTTCAATTAAGAAAATGAAAAAGAAAAGGTATAGTAACTCGCATATAACCGACATCATCCTCTTCTAGTGATACCTCCAACAAGAATCGGATGACAGGGGATCATATTGAACCATCCTCAAGGGAACGCCATGAACCTCCAACCTTAGGTAGGTCCCCATTCTCAACTCTCATTCTCCTTTTCCGTCTCGGACGATAAAGGAAAGGATCGAGTTGTTCTTCTAACACCAGCTAAATGAAAATCACCAAAACCAGCAATGTGTACATTCCGAAACACCTAAAGTGAATTTGGTGGATAAGAGTGCAAGTGAAGCTTGTGGTAGAAGAACCGAAAAAAAAAAAAAAAGTGGGCTCTTTAAGAGTCTTGTACATTACCCGAATTTCATACAAAAGTGGGCTCAAAGGTAACGAAAACTGTCATTTCAGATTAAATAAATGAAACCCTAGTAGAGCATACATGCATCCACCATTTACAGAACCAACAAGAACAAGTGAATAGAAGCACTTAGAAAAAAAAAAACTATAAGGCAGCGAGAGAGAGAGTAATCGAAAGTGATTGTATATAGGGCTCATCACACACCTAGAAAGAAGAAATCACAAGGAAAATAATCTAGTCTAAAGCGAAGCAGCTCAGTTTGAAGTCATGCAACGAAGTTACTAGGGTTGGTTTCTAGCATCAAACACCAGGAATGGCGTTTCCCTCTCATTCTTTAGTCTTACACGTGCTTTTACGTTAAACCTTACGTTTCTAGATACAAACTACGAAACATATCCATGAAGCATATGTAAATATTGTAACAATCAGACATTTTCTAATCAAAAAAAATTAACAAGATATACTATTTCATGCCTGACAAAGTCACAAAACGAGTATATGTTCATAAAGGAACTCTATAGGCTATAGCTCCTATAAACAATGGAGTATCCGACGTCGCATGAATGAAAGATATTAAGATTGAGAAACTCGAATTGACCTAGTTAGAGGAAGTACCTTAGCCCCGCTCTTAATACTACAACCACGAAGATAACCAAACAGATGTATATTTCTCTTGCAATTTGCATTTTTGTTCACTTTTTGAAGAGGAGTAACATCTTTAAAACGCTCTACCAGCATATAAGGATGTGCCACTCGCCGTGACGAGAGATGGAACTGGAGCGTCGATATCTCTTCTGCCAGTTCTTGTACATCCCCCATATTGTACCTCATAAGAGTGGATAAGAAACCAAGATAGTGAGTATGTCAGATATAAAGTGAGGGCAAACATCATCACTAGTCTAAATAATAAAATGTTATAAGTGCACGAATTAGACAGTGCAGTATTAATAAAAAGAAACTTACAAGTCATGCTGAAGACCAGATAGATTGTATGTTACTGCTCCTTGATATATTTCAGTCCGAAAAAGATCCTGCATACGCTCTTTGGTGTTATTGAGTTCTGCTTCATCTTCAAATTCGTCAAGATGTGTAAGAACACCCATAACCTTTGGAAGGCCGTGCGCTTGTAAAAGGTTAAGAAACTCGAATGTTTCCTGAAATCGATCGACAATAGGTATAATAAATCCCCCCACTTCTTTTCTTTATACAATGTAGTTACATAAAGGAACAAAGCCACATACCGCTTCAAACCCATAATTTGCATCAACCATTAACAACACTAGATCTGCATATTTTGCAGCATCTATCATGGCATCAATATCATCAGGGCATTCTACAAACTGCAGCCTTGTTCTTTTGTCAGCTAAAAGACATAACCAAACAACATAATCAATAAGTTATCCGCATAACTATGAGTAATCAAAGTATTGAGTAAGATAATTGTAATAATTAAAATTAGACAAACCTGTTATGATGGTGATGGGGCCTTGGATATCATTCCTATGTTCTTCCATTGTAAAATGGTTGACTAGAGATTTAATCAACAGGGACTTCCCAACCTACAACAGCATAAATTAAATTTAAAACAGCAGCAGTCCAGATAATGGTTAGAATCATTACCTATCTGCTCTTTGAAGTATGAAAATACATCAGGGAGGAGGGGTTGCTGACCTTGGGAGGTCCTTGAACGAGAATTAAGAAAGGCGGTGGCGGTGGTGCTTCTGGTTCATGATCATTTCCCCAATACATAGTTCGATTGCCGTCATCCCAAACGTCTTCACACTCTTTGAAGTCTCTGTATATTCGGAAAGCTGCTGGACGATGATCAACTTGAGAATTGGAAAGGCGGTGGCGGTGACATAGATCTAAGAAATTGTCATAATGACTTCTCCTCTCAAATCTATGGTGTACTTTTTATCTATCTCCTGATACATCACCACTCTTTCTCTGAGTTCCTTTCTTGGTAAGTAATGATGTTTGATATTTTGAATGTCTTAGATCTGATCTTGGACTCAGCTTTAGGTGTTATGTTTTTGTTTTGGAGAATGGAGTACTGGCCTTAAAACTAATCTTGGGTATGTAATATTCATCCGCGGATCATATATATCGGTACATTGAATTAGAGATTTTATAATTTTTTGTAAGTTTAAATAAATAATTTAGACATTAGCTTCTCGCTCAGGACCCAAATGTTTCTAGTTAGCAATTGGATTGGGACAAAGTATGTAATTGATAAAATTTCAGGGCGTGTTCATATCTCTAGTTCCGGTAGTAGTGTTGTTCTTGTAACTTTTGCTTATCTGAACATAGAAACATCAGTTCGGAGTTTACCTTTCAATTGTTAGAAAAATTTTCTTTGTAGACCTTACTTACTAGTTACAAATTTCTAGTTTAGATTTATCTCTAGTATAGAGACATCTTTCTTAAACAAGTACTGTGATTGCAATACGTTCTGTCGTCCTCCTCTAGTTTAAATTCCAATGGTTTTACTTCCCCTGCAAATTTGCTCTCTCAGCATCAAATGGGCCTTTTCACTTTCCAAAGCTTGTAAAGATATAGATTCTCGAGTAATTTTAATCTTGCCAACTCTTCAATACCAGTTTACTATTTACAAATTTCTATTTTAGATTTACCTCTAGTGTAGAGACATCTCCTATGCCCATCGGTGTTCCCTCCTTATATTAAGTAAATGTACGAAGTATTTTCCGGTTATTTACCTCAATGTGAGAGACTCACACCAGTTAAGATGCACCAAATCGAGATTGTTGAGATTGGTGCATGACTTGATCTCAATATCATGTAGGTTAATGGATCTTAACTGTGTCAAGGATCCAAACTCTTTGGGGGACGCTTCCAGTAGTAATGTGCAATCTTTGAGATCAAATAAGCTTAAATGCTTTAGACATGTCACATCCTCTGACAGGTTTTTTTAAAACACTGGACAAGGTTTTAACATTTTGCTAATGTCACGAATGAATAGACACATTAGCTAGATTAACTTAACATTAGCTAACTTAACTTAACCGTTATGGAATAGACACATTATCTTAGCCAGTAAGCTATAGGTATAGTAGCTAGCTTTGACGAGTATGGGGGTCATTTGATTTGTTTGGAGGGGTGTGTTAATGTATGGCCTCTTCTAGATGTTGAGCTAAACTTCTGGTCTTTGGTACCCCGTCAGTCCAATGTGCTCAGAGAAGAATCAAATTGTTTGTTGCTCTAAACATATCAAACTAGGCCAGTAAAATTTCAACCAAGAAGGTGCATATTCCGTTTTGTGCTCTAATTTACATGTATATGGGCTACGAAGATGCAGCATCTATACACTTTAAAATGACAAAGTAGTCATCAACTGTAACCTGTGCTGCCGCTCACATTCCCATTATGAAAATTGTAATAACCGGGCGACCGGGCCTTGCATTTGGCTACAACATTTGAACTAGCCCGGGCGTATTTTAGTAAATCAACAAATTTCTTCTTATAAATTAAACAAGAGTAGAAGTTGTTTATGTTGGCAAAACGATTACTAAAAAATAATTTTCAAGGTTTTAATAAAATTATAATTTATTGTTTTATTTTATGAATGAAAAAACTTAGTAGTCCCACATTGTGGAGTTTCCACGTTTTAATTGTTTTAAGAGACTATATAAGCATTTTAGTCCCACATCGGGGAGTTTTTCTTCTTAAGTTGTATTTGTCAATTATATAAACAAATTCACTACTTTTGTAAAATCTATGGGAAAGGGGTTGCTCTATATTTTACAGGGACCCCTAAGGGAAAATATTTTATAGCGTTTCTTAAGCGTTCGCGATTTTTCTTAACGGTTTTTTTCGGAGTTGCCATGCTCAAGTTGAGCATCTACTACATATGCTAGTACTAGGTGTAGTAGGGTGTTTTATCCTGGAGATATCCGTCCTGTGAGGGCTATAGCATCACTCTTGAGTGTAGCCGGGCGCTAATGTATTAAGGGCAACGTGTTGAACACGTGACTTACTCTGTTTTTCCAAAGTTTTTCCTTGTTGCTGTTGCGGAGATCTGGGGAGCTCGTCCGTCTCGTCAAATCTATCACTTCATTATAAAGAGCTAAGTATTAATAACTTTTTCTTATTTGATTTTTCCTTGTTTTTGATTATTGCACCCAACAATCTTAAGACATTAGCGCCCGTAATAATCAAGAGTGGTTGATTGGTTTGTGACTCATGGATGTTAATTATGGAGTGAAAAAACAGAAAACGAAATTTTGGTCAGCTGTAGAGTTTCAAATTTATTTCTCAACCTAGAAGGAATTTTGATGAACCCTTTTGACACAACGTAGTGGACATCCTGATAGTTACCCACGTAAAATTTCAGAATTTTTGGAGTTGTAAAAGTATTTTTTTAATATTTTACAAAACAAAGAAACGTTCCTGAAAAATTCTGACGGGCAGAAATGTTTGTTAACTAAAGTAGTTTTTATGGGGTAACCATGAGTTTTTTGATATGGTGGTTCAAACGAAGTTTGTAAATCTAGATATTATCTTCAAAACTCATATTTTATCTTCAAAACTCATATTTTGCCTAAGTCGCTCTTATACATGTTACTTACAACTCAAAACATTATTGTATTCATGATTTGTCATAGAGCAACTAGTTCATATTGAAGATCCTGTAATGCAGATTTGAAAGAAATATTATTGGGCTAGCTGTTAAACCGTTCATTTCTTACTTGGAAAGTGGCATTGACAGCAATTAACTCTGGGAGCATGCATATCTTAAATCGGAGTCTCGACTGTGTCCAACTGATTTGAGAAAATATAAGTAACTCTTATATGTCTTTTGTAGTTCTTGTATATATATGTATATAGGAATGCATGCCGATCAGTTATGTTAAAGAAATGTAATGACACTTAGCACGCATTGCAGAGTACTCTTCCTAGGACTGTTGGCTTCTGCTTACTAGGAATTGTATATGCTTTGTATCGGACACGTTAGATTAGCTAGGATTGGATATATTGGTAATTATTTGGTCAGGCAACTTCACAGATTTAGAGGAACGAGAATTTTAAGTTATAAGCAATACCGATGGTGAAGTTCATCATCATCATCCATGTTTGGCCCAAATAGTAAAACAGTAGTTTCTGTGGTATTTATCTTTGCAAGTATATCCTGTAGTAAAGATGAATTGTAACTCATACGCAGGTTCATTAGTTAAGATCATTGTCTAAAAGCTCTTCCACTTGGTGGCAACAGAAGACGGTGAATTTCCTTAGAGAAGTGTTTTCAAGTTCTTTACCTTAGGAGCAAGGACTTCTATGGTACTGCTTTCAGCGGCATATCCGATCTAATCTTGCACCCGTAGGGAATAGTAACCACTACGGTGAATATCTTCCCCTTCGAATTGTCATGAACATTGCCAACATTTGAAACGAAAGAAATTAAGTTCACATGTAATATAAGCAGATGTATGATGATGAAAAGCTGACAAAAGGCAAAATCATTTGTTCCACCTTTGGTGTATTAGTACGCAACTTTATGACCAAAATTGTGTTGAAGTCCAAGAAAGTTTCATATTAGGTTTGTTTTAAGGTCTGGCCTCTTCTAGCTATGGAGCTAACCTTTTGGTGGATCAGTACCCCGTCAGTCCAATGTGTTCAGAGAAGAATGAAATTGTTAGTTGCTCTAAACATATCAAACTAGGCCAGCGAAGGAATTTCAACCGCAGGGGTATTCGTATATTATGATCATGTCAATAGTGTTGTACTGCTTTCTCCTCCTTTGCTTGATCAAATTTGCTAAATCTTCAACCAAGAAGATGCATATTCGGCTTTGTGCACTCTTTAAAATGATAAAGTAGTCATCAATTTTACCCTGTGCTGCGAAGTTCACATTCCAACTGTTGAAATCGTAATTACCGGGCGGGCATGCACATTGGGCGGATAAGTCTAAGGGTGTTTTAGTAAATAACCCAATTCTTCTTATAAATTCACCAAGTGTTAGGGTTTGGTAGAAGTTGTTGATTGAATCACAGAGTAGGAGTGAGAGAGCCGGCGTTAAGGGAAAGACTGATAACCGGAGTTCTCAACCGATTATAAGTTTCCGTTTCAAGATCAGATGATGGGTTATGATGAAAGTACTTTTGGTATGTTGTACTGGGACCTTTTCACATAGCTTGGAGATCAAAGAGTGGATAGAGACATAGATCTTTGAAATTGTCATAATGACTTTTCCTCTCAAATCTAATTTGTTGAGTCTTCCAGTTACCTGATTAGCTGATCATCCATTATAATTCCACCACCAACGTTACAGATCAATTGGCTTAAATATTGTTTTTTCCAGATATACGATTGATCTGGAAAAAAATACAGCAGGTCAGGGCCATTGAAATGCCACATCTGGAAATTGGAAATTTGTTAAGATGGGTAGATCTGTAAAAGAAATGAGTTTATATTTATGAATTTCTGGGTAATATCTGTTGTTGGTCTGTTACAAACAATATTTAGTTTAGATTTATAAATGTTGTTTGGTTTTAGAATAAACTAAAGTGATAGATGATTATGCTTGTCACTTACTCATAAGGAAGACTTTGTATTGCTGCTGCAGATCAGTTTGGAATCATAATAACATCATTTCTTGTATTTTGTTTAGTTTTATTTTGATTATATATATACCTATGATTTTTCAATTACATATTCCGATTATCATAGTATGAAGTATGAACCTAATGCTAGTTAAATTCAAAACCATTCCACGAGAAAGTAGAGGGATCCAAGAACAGAGTTTAAAAACACCTGCTACTTCATCAAATTGATAAGCCATCAAAACTCAATTGATTCCTGTTCCATGTCCCTCTCTGAATAAAATCAACAAACATGCATTGAAGAATAAAGGAAAGTGATATAAGATCATAGTTTAAAAACTCTTCCACTTGGTCGCTAAAGAACCAATGCAGCCTCTCATTCTCATTTTTTACTCGAAAATCCTTGAAACTGATCAATTGCGCTCTTTAATGTACATATTGAGATGTGCGAGATTTGGCTTGGTCTGGCTATTGAACTAACTAGTCTTTCCTATCCTAGATATTTGGGTGCAACCAAATATCCATTCCATTGGGATAAGTTCAAGGGTATATTGGTAATCACACAATATTTCTAGAAAAACAACCAATTCCTAAAATTTCGGTAAACATTGAGTAAGGTGGAGGCTGGCAGTGTGAGCCAGACGGCGTTAAGGAAATACCAGTCACCGGTATATTGCTGAGAGTGTGCCGTTTGCAGAATCTAATGCATCTGAGTTTTGGTATAATGTGGGAACCTTTACACATATCTTGGAGACCAAAGGGAGAGAATAAAGACTCACAAATCTATGAAATTGCCCATCATAATGACTTCTCCTCTCAATTTTATGTTGTATTTTGTTTTTCAGGCCTCAGATCGGCAGCAGCTCTCAGTCTCTCGGATATTTTCTTGGTAAGATCTGTAAAACAGTGATGTTTAATATTTTGATTGTCTTCTTAGCCCACAATATTGAAGGTTATTTTTCGATTTTCCCATGCAGGGACGGTCCCATTTATAATGTGAGACCTGATCTCGAAATTTTTATGAATTCGATTATCATAGTATGATGCTACATGACATGTTTCTGATTATGGAGAATGGAGTACCGACCTTACAACCAATGTACGGTATGTATCATTTGTTTGAAGTTTGATATCATCGACATGCCACAACCGCTGAAATGGTAGTCATCTGCAAAAATTTTTGAAGATCTAATATATTGGATATTTTTATTTTGAAGTCCCATATTGGCAGTAGTTTCTTGCCAAGATCTGTAAAATAATATCAAGACCTGATCTAGGTCCGACTGATGTCAGTTTTGAGCTTCAAGTTTTATGGTAGGATGCCTATAATGTTTTGTTATCGGAGAATATTTTAGGTATGTATCATTTGTTGGAAGTTTGGGTCATTGACATGCCATAACTGTTGAAATGGTAAACATCTGCAGTATTTTTATTGGTATAATCATTGCAGTAACTCAAAAGATGTATGCTTCTAGTTAGGAGATGGATTGGGACAAAGTATGATAATTGATTTTAGTTGGACAAAATATCAGGGTGTGTTCATATCTAAGATTCCGGTAGTGTTTGTACTTGTTACTTTTGCTTACCTGAACAAATTTTAGAAAAATTATGCTTATCTTAAAGATTGGTTCATATCAATGCTGGTTATGCTCAAATGGCTAGTTTAGATGTACTTTATCTATATATGTGGCGTTTCCAGAATCGGATGGATGCGGGGTTTGGGTATTTTGTGGGAACCTTTTACGAGATATCTTGGAGATCAAGTGCTGAGAAGAGTGACACAGATCTGAGAAATTGTCATAATGACTTCTCCTATCAAATCTATATTGTAATTTTTATGTGACTCCCGATACAACACCACCCTGTCTCCGAGTTCTTGTCTTGGTAAGATCGGTAAGATGTTTGATATTTTGAATGTCTTAGACATGATCTTGGATTTAGCTTCAGGTGTTATGTTTTTGTTTTGGAGAAGGGGTACGACCTTACGGGCAATGTTTGATATTTAGTCATCTGCAGATCATATATATGGGTAATCATTGAATTAGAGATGCTTTAATTTTTTGAAAGTTTAAATAAACAATTTAGACATTAGATTCTCACTCAGTACCCCAAAGTTTCTAGTTAGCAATTATAATTGGGACAAAGTTCTAGTTGCATAAAATTTCAGGGTGTGTTCGTATCTCTAATTCAGTAGTGTTGTCCTCGTAACTTTTGCTTATCGTAACTTTTGCTCATCTTGGAGTTTACCTTTCAATTGTTAGTCAAATTTTCTCTGTTACAAATTTCTAGTTTAGATTTAATTTTGAATTATTTAGATCTAAAGGTGAAACTTTAATTGTTTTTGATGAGAGGATGTTAGGACATAGAATGTTCTAGAATTTGTTATGTATAGTATGTCTTGTATTCTAAGTTATATATAGGTGCATGGCAAGTCTTGTATTCTAAGTTATGTATAGTATGTCTTGTATTCTAAGTTATGTATAGTATGTCTTGTATTCTAAGTTATATATAGGTGCATGGCAAGTCTTGTATTCTAAGTTATGTATAGTATGTCTTGTATTCTAAGTTATGTATAGTATGTCTTGTATTCTAAGTTATATATAGGTGCATGGCAAGTCTTGTATTCTAAGTTATGTATAGTATGTCTTGTATTCTAAGTTATGTATAGTATGTCTTATCAATTCTTTTAGTTGATAGATACCCTCTTAATCGACTAATTACATCAAAATTAAAAGTGTTGTCGCGGATCGGCTTGTCCCCTCTAGTCAACAAAATAGCGCATCTCCAAGGGTTGGCTGAAATAAACTTTAATACTAAGTTTACCATCTCTTATTGGCTTCGTCAGCAACCTCAGTTCAAAGGGATTACTCTTCAGTATTTCATGCTTAAATGGAAACTTGTAGTCTTTGAACCCCCACGAGCCTGTAGTTTGTAAGTTTGAGCTTTTTATTTTAGTTTGTAAGTTTGAGCCTGTAGTTTACTTTAAGTTTGTTTTCCGGTGTTGTCTGCTGTTTCTTTGGTTCTTGTTGTTTCATGGGTCGCTCAATGCTTCCCCTTTTGGTCGGTGTTGTCTGCTGTTCATGCTTTATGGACCTTTATCTTTTTAATAAATTCAGTTTACGATAAAAAAAAAAAACCAAAATTCAAAATTAGATGATACAAAAGCTTTCTAAAATTCACAAAATTGGTCAAAAAGACCAAAATCAACGATTCCTGGGTGAAAAAGACACTTAGGTTTTGATACTGTTTAAATAGCCAAAAATTAAAAAGATACTGTTTAAATGGACAAAAATTTAAAAATAGTCAGGATGTAACCAGTTTCATCCTGTCCATTTGCAAATATTTTTTTCTTTTTTTATTTTACATAGGATGCATCCAGTTTCATCCTTGCTATTTTTTTAAGTATAAGCCAGGATGAATCCAGTTTCATCCTTGCTATTTTTTTTTGGTTATTTCACCCGAAAATTCTTTACTCGTCCATTTGAACCGTGTTTTAAATTTTTTTGGACAAATGACCCATTTTCTCTCTAAAATTTTGGATATTAGAACACGGTAGAACGAATTTTTTGGGACTGCTTGTGATTTAGCGGTCTTCGGTGGTGGGATAAAGGGCTGGCTGTGTTAATATTTTTGACGGAACCACTAGTAACTAGCAAGTCCCCATATGAACCTGCCTCTGTGGTGATTTGGATCTAAAAACATTGACATGCACCCATTCTCCGGTCTCAACGTCGGCAGAAAAAGAATGAAGCCTATTATTGGGGTGTCACACTCCATTAGAGGGGCTTGACTTGGATATTTGGTGACCAAAAATCTGGTTAAGGGACATTTTGATTCCATATCAATTTGTCAAAATTACCCTTCAATTAAAACTACTAAAAATAGATGAGGAAGAAGCAAACTGATCCTAGTGATGGTAATCAACAACTCAATCAACCTCAACTTCATCCTCAACTCATTCCACCGATTCAATCAATTGAAGAATCATGTTTTCAAACTCCTCAACAACAACCCATGGTGTATGTAAGGTAATAATCAAACAAACCCATCTTTTTGTACCCGTTTTGTGCTTAAATCGAATGAAATCGAAGTAAAAATAGGATTTTATTTACTTTCTGCTAGTGTTAGGCCTGGGTACGGTATTAGATTTTTCAATCGTAATTTAGTTTTTGAAGAACTTACGCCAAGGTTGAGTTCAATTCAAGCGTAAACTTTGATTTGCATGTCGTTTACGTCTAGGTTTAGTTGATTTCAGTGTAATTCCAATTTACGCCTAGGTTTAGTTGATTTCCGTGCGTAATTCCAATTTTACGCCTAGGTTTAGTTAGTTGTTTTCGAGGGCGTAATTCCAATTTTACGCCTAGGTTGATTGATTTCCAGGCGTAATTCCAATTTTACGCCTAGGTTTAGTTGATTTTCCGGGCGTAATTTAGGACGTAGCTAGGTTTAATTAATTAAACTAAAGCCAAACAAGGGTTGTTTAGTCATTACACAATTATTTGAGATAAAGGATTTTTAAAATTACTTACGGGTGACCCGTTTTTGTCCTATTAGGTGACGCCCCTCTAATGGAATGTGCCGCCCCAATAATAGCCTTCAAAAGAATATGATTCATTTCCATCAAAACCTTTTATTACTTTCCACGTGTCTTAAAATCATCATCCGAACTAGCCGCTGGATCAGACAATAAGAAACAAATGGTTAACCCTAAAATATACAAGAGTTATAAATCTTGAAGGAGTGGCTTCATTGACATTTCTTCTCTCGTAGTGGTAGGAGTGAACCGAGTGGCGGCGATAAAGAGAATATCCTAACACTATTTTCTTTTGAGATCTTAAAACCCGAAGCAACTACAGATCAAATCAATGATATTCTCTACAAAATAATGACAGATAGAAGATACTTCAACACCATCAACACCTACATCTTTTTCAACCTTTCTTCGATCCTTGTGTAATCTTGTTGGACTTGATTGAGTTGACGGGTTACCGATGTGCGAATAAAAATGTGTAATCCCTAGTTACTCGGTTGACATGCACCTCCAAACTCAAGTAAAATGTGTAATCCCTAGTTACTCGGTTGACATGCACCTCCAAACTCAAGTCGCGGCTACAGAGAAAATAGTTTCATTTCCATCAAAACCTTGTGTAATACCTTGTAATACCTTCCACTTGTTTCAAAAGTCTAATCCCAACCGTCAATACTTATGCATAGGTATTGACAAAAAGAAAGAAACCCTAAAATTCATTTTTTATTCTGTAGATCTTAAAACCCCAAAGTAACTACAGATCTTCACAATGATTCTCATCCTAAAAAAGTAATCATGGAAGATAGAAGATATTTCATTCAACACCATCGACAAATACATCTCCAATTAGCATAATGATTTATCTTCTCAAAAACAAGAAGAAGAGATGGGTAATAATCTTATTGATTTTTTCATGATATTGTTTGTTTATTAGTGCTTGTTTCTCACTTGTTTAATTATTTATATCCTGAGCAAAATATTATACTCTCTCTGCAGGTTGTGGGACATTTGGTTATGTATCATCTGGTCCATTTTAAGCATCTATTCAGAATGCATCATTGTCATTCTAAAATGCAGTGTAGTTTTTGTTTCCATTAAGACTGATCTCTACTTTTAAAGAAAATGAGTGATGCATATGATTGGTGTCTGTAATTTCTATCTTCTTCTTGTTAATCAGTTTGGATTTGGTTCATTAATCCAAACCAGGCTATGTTATTTAACTTTTGTTGGTTGGCTTGGCTGCTATGATGTATGTAAATTTTAAGTGAATTTTGTTAATTTCCTTATGATCCAAACAATAAATCTTTAACCGTTTTGTTTCCGGTGAAATAAAAATGAACTTTGTTTTAACATCTGAGGAGAATTTCTATGTGTTTGAGAACACAATAGACCACGGGTCACAGTTAATGACTTCATTTGGAACCTAAGAGTCGATATTTTAAAACTTCAAAATTCGATAGTATTAGATTTTCTGAAAAAACAAATTCTCCAGTTCAATACCTTCCTAGTTTGCTAACTAAACATTCCAAATCACTTTATCTCACAATAGCTCAATAGGTTCAGTTCCAATGCATCCTCAAACATTTTTTACGGGATTTGTTTTGTTTATCAAGGTATCTCGACTGAAGTAAGAACTCACTTGATGGTTCATTCTCACTTGACGAAGTTGCATCGGGGACCTGGGTCTGCACTGTCTACTTACAAATTGATCGGGGATATAACACCTACCATAAGTGACTACTTAAGCTTAACATAACTAAGATTGGACGGTAACTCCAGCTGTTAAAAGGGTAGAGTTAGGAGCTCCACAAAATTTTGAATGAAGCCAATATTTTACAAATGAGCATTTTTATGGCCGTAGTTACAAAAAAATTTCACTCATATACGGAGGGGATAGACAAAACCTTGAAGTAACTAATGAGAGACCATAAAACAATCCATAGAAAACTATGCAAGGACTTGCAAAATTAGGACACATGCATATTGGAACTGAAAATTCAGATCCTTGTACTTTTCGACTTGTGTAGCGCCCAAAGAAAAATGTATGGTATGGTATTCAAAGGCACGACATCAGTTGTTTCCTTGGTTATGATAAGCAGTAGGTAGTACTCACTTGATCTCTTTTACTCTGTCAACCGCTGTGGAATCATGTGAGCATTTGGATATTCAATCGCATAACTGTGGAGCTTTCATTAGCTCAATGAAAACATGTTACATCGTATAAGTTTCCATGGAAGGCGCTAAGTCTAAAATTATTAGGTGAAGTAGATGCTAGCTGTTGGACCAGACATTTTCCATCAAACCTTTTACTACATTCCTCGTGTTCGCAAAGGATAATCTCATCCTTTGACACTGGTTAGCCATTACGGTCAGTCTAACACGAACTAGCCGTTGGATATGACAGTAGAACAAATGAGCAACCCATATTAACCCTAACCTAAAGAGGACATGTCTTTTAAAGCCTTAGATTAGAAGTGGCTTCAGATCTACTTACCAGTAGCACTAAGAGTGGTGGCGGCGGGTAAAGAAAGAACCTAAAATTCTTTTCTTCATTAGATCTGAATACCTCAAAACAAGTACAAATCTATCCATGATCTTCACCCAAACAAAATCGGCATGGAAGATTAAGAGACTTCAACACCATCAACACCTACATCTACATTAGCATAATGATTTCTCCTCTCAAAAACTCAACCGATTCTCAACTTGGAACTGAATCGCTCTCTGGTATTGCTGCATTCGGTAATAATCTTATCGCTTTTTTTTTCTGATACCGTTTGTTTGTTTATTAATTGTTGTTTCTCCCTTCTTTACTTACTTTAAACAAAATTCATACTCTCTCTATGTCTGCAGTTGGAATGATGGTGTATGCACCAAACAACTTCAGATCACAATGATATTCATCCCAATGCAATCATGGGAGATAGAAGATATCCCCATTAGCATTATGATTTCTCCAATCCTTCTCAAGTATTGCTGCATTTGGTAATAGTGTTAATATGTTATTGCTATTTAAATTGATTTGGTGCATTTTACCATATGAGATGATGATGTATGTACCGGAAGCTCTATGATTATTCTAACATCCAGGGGCAATTTCTGTTTACCATAAAAAAAAAAAAAACAAAAAAAAAAAACAGATCTATACTTTTACATTTTCACATATACTTGTATTATTTCTTAAAGAAAATGAGATATTTATGTATTGAATCGAAATGAAGTTCTGAATTAGTTGTTGTGTTTACAATAAAACCACGGCCCTCTATCTAGCTATGCTATGTTACTTCTGTTGGTTGGCTGCTATGACGTATGTTAATGTTGATTGATCCAAACAAAAGACACATTAAAATCCTTCTTGACCTTACCAATGCAATCTTCCAAAGTTCCAAACACGGTGAAATCCTTCTAATGCAATCTTCGCCCCATGCCATATCCCAAGTGACATAAATTTAGAAAAGCCTAGTCTTCACATCCAAAATTTGTTGTCATTTCTAGTCTCGCAAATGCAAACTTGGTCACTTTCCTGCGTATGAGTACACTTGAAATGCAACTTATCTAGTGTTTCTTGTACTCATTTTTCCATGGCATGGTACGGCCAATCGAACTCCGAGTAAGTCTTGTGATTCTTATATATCCAATAGGTAATAGCTAGTTATATATGATCCTGGCCTTAAATGTTTAGAGATTTTTGTTAACTCATGTTACGATCCAAAAAATCAATCATGTAATGTCACAATGCCAGATGATTTCTTTACTTTTCTGTTTTCTTGGAATATAGAAGCAACGGTTTCAGATTTGGTGCATCGTCTCAGTGGCCATTGTTTGGAGTATTTGGCTGGAAAGGAACTCTAGAGTTTTTACGGGAAAAGAGAACAATGAGATTGCTATTCAAAAGAAGATTAAGTATCTCCATTTCCCTTGGTGCTTGGTGTTTAAAAACTTAGAGTCTCCATCTTACGCTGATGTTATGACATGTTGGCCGAGAATATACTTCGATCATTTGTAAACAAAGTGCAGAGAGGTAGTCTGTTACTTCTCTACTTTCTTTCTCCTTTTTGTTTTTGTTTCTTTTGTAACTCTTGAGGGTGGTATATCTTATACCTCTCGTTTTTTTGATCAATAAATTTTCTTTACCGATCAAAAAAAAAAAATGATTCTAATTTCTGTAACAAATTTCTTCCATTTAGAATCTTTGACGTTCTTGAAAGTGTAAGAGTTACCTACAGTAATTCGTCTAGTGAATTTCTGAAAGGCCTTTAGAATCTGTCGACGTTCATTAAATTGCAGATTAGATAAGAATCTACAAGAAAAATGTAGGAACCAACACCAATATGTAGCCTAGGAAAACCTATCAGTCTGCCCAACATAACATTCAGAACCCACTAGGGGAATCATAAAGAGAAACCAACAATTTATTTACGCCGAAATTGCTGATTGAGAAAAGAATCTGAAAAAAATGTTGACACAACTGCGCATACATGCATGATACTTTTTTAAAGAGGAGATATCATTGTGTTCGGAAGGTTGTTGTTGAGGGACTTGCATTTCGATTTTTTTGTTTCAACTGATGATGGATCAAGAAAACAAAAAGAGCATAAAAGAGATCTGTTTGCAGCTGCTGTTGTTCAATTTTAGGGTTAGGGTTTGGATTGTTTTTCCATCTTTAACGATCTTGGGCATTCAGTTTAGTGATCATCGTGGTGATCTTCCATTTGTTTTCAACTATTTTGATTTGACGCCTCATAAGTATGCTGCTGACCTTTTTGTAGACGTCTCTGATTTTATTTTATTTTACATTGATATACGCGGAAGTCTTTAAGCATGGAGTCAAGATCCATACCGAAGAAGCTATAGTAAAATCTAGCTCTAAGAGAAAATTGGCCTGGCGTGGTAAAAAATTATGCAATTCCGTTGTTATATGTTGGTAATGCCCTCATAGGCCTCTTTATAGAGTTCTGGATTTTAACTTTTAAGCGTACAACAATGAACAATCTTCACAAGTTTGTATATTTCTATTTCACATGTCAAAGACCAGGAAAGACGTATGTTTGAATGGGTTTCTGGCATCCAAAATCACTAGAGTTTGCGTTGATACACCAGTTTGTCCGGCAATCATTTCTTGTGGAGTGTCGTCCCCTTCAAATTACAGACGGTAAGTTCGTATTATTAACAGGCCAAAGGCCAGCACGATTTTACACCTCTACGTATCTTAAATGATCAGTGTTGGATTAATAGCAAAGATTTTATTGACATGTACACTAGTAGAATGAAGTGCAGCGGTCACTCTAGTAATTTAACTTGTCACCATTTATTAAATCTTTGGAGAAGTACTTCAATTTCAATCAAGTCATATTTTGCTTCACAAAAACTAAGTTCTGCTTCTAGAATTGTGCCACAAAACTGACCTTCTTCGGCTTAAAAATAACACGGGCCGTTAGATCAGCTGGGCTCTCGCTATCTCTTATGCCTTGGAAAAGCAGGATACCCTAAAATAATACCACCTTTTATCTGTTCATTTTTTTTTTTTTTTGGATCTCAAAATTTGTTTCACTCCAAATTCTCTCTCAACAATGGATTCTTCAAGAACATTATTATCCCTCTCCGATCTTAACAGCGCTTTAACTATGATTCTCATCATTCCTTTGAAACAGCCTGAGGAAGAAGAGATTCACTCACACAATGATTTCTCCTCTCAAAATTCAAGTTTCTTTCATACTCAGCTCTTCATTCCACTTCTCTTCTATCTGGTAAACTCTTTACTTCGAAGAGCAATTTGTTCATCGCGGGTTTTGTACATCGGATTCTGATAAACATATACATTTAAGTTTGTAATGAGATTGCGGTCAAGATTGTCTGCCTTTATTATTTTAGATTAAGAAACAATGTCTCTCATTTCTTGTTGTTTACATCCTTGTTTTGTAATTCAGTTCTGTACATTGTAGAGACGAAAAATGCATCTCGTTTCTTTGTGTATTTATGTACTGATTAGTTTAGAGTAACTTTTGAACGGGTATGCTGTTTGATAAGTCTTTTCTACCTTGCAAAACTAGTCTACTGTTGTTATGAATTTCTGGAAATATCTACTGTTGTTAGTCTGTTACAAATATCACCAAGACCACCTGTATCAAGGGTCATAGTGCAACATTTCCTATTAAACATACAAAGAAGCATCACTGGGCGCCCAAAATCCTAGCAAAAAAAGGATCAGAGAATCTTTTCAAACCCAAAGATGTTGAGCCATAACGGAAGAATACTTGATTTGAGAATATTTCAGCTATTATAGTCAAGAAACTTATTTTCCCCCAAATTGCTAATTCTAGCTCAATTTTAACGACTCACAAAATATTAAGTGAAACTTATTATTGGAAATGCACATGTCGTTGAAATGGCGTGTTTGAATAAAATAAGTTTTTACGGAAGATGTATGCATTTAAATCGGTCATGGCTAAAACGATGAGTCTTGAATTAATTCAATCAAACTTTTCAGACATTGATACAAATGACCATATTATTATGCTTTTACACATTATAATCAAAGTGTATATACTCGATTGAGATATTCTACATTGTTCAGGCCATGTAGGTCCTTGTGGTGTTTGTGATCGAGAGCCTATGAGACTGACATAATTGTCCCAAGTAATTTCCGCCCATGGATGAAGGTTAGCAAAAGCAGGAATATTTAGATCTTCGATCACCTCCATTACCTTTTCCCAGCAATAATTCGTAGTTTGTACAATTTCTTTGCAACATACTACATCCTTTTGGGTTGGAAAGGCCTTCGAGAAAACAAGATTTCCCACAAACTCTCCACATGGTCCCGAAATTCTACACTGTTCTGGCCATGGACTAACCAGAGGTGCTTTTGCTGGAGAACTATCAACATCCCTTGCACCACTTACACCAATAAAAACCGATGCACAAACAACAACGGAAAGAGCAACAACAAATCTAACATTAACAAGCTTCGCCATATCTTAATTTCTTTCTTTTTCTTTAATTGTTTTCTTATTCTTTTATTTTTAACGTCTCAACTACTTTATATTAAAATGGATTGTGGTGTTCCAATTTATACACAAACTCGGGTAGATAAAAATAAATGTACTAGTATAAAACTGATTCTTTTAAATATTCTTAATTGCTTATAACGTTTTTGATGTGCACGTTTGTTGTTGAGCTAATTTTTTTACCTGAACTTAATTATCAATGTTTCAAAAACAAAAACATTGAATTCTATTAAAAAAATAATTAAACTCATTGAATTAGAATAAATTAAATAATTTGGGTTAGTCAAATCACAAGGCAGGCTCACTCTCATAGGTTACGCATGCATATATATGCGTAGTTGTTGGTCTCCCCTTTGTTGACCACTCTTTTTGGGTGCCAGTTATACCCTATGAAGCACCTATAAGATCTCAGAAATAGGGATACGGTGGTATACATATATCGATTGCAAATATTGTATATAATTACATTCAATTTAATTAAAAAGATACCTGAGATGAAATTATAAAATAAAAAATATCCATAAATAAATATTATTTGGAAAACGAAAAATATCAATACAAACTATCTAATTCCATGCGCATTGCTACGTTGTTGATGCAGACAAGCACGCCATAGCCTATTTGGAGGCAAAAGACCCGACTGTTGTGAAACAACCTAGTGGGTGTCTATTTTGATGGAAACAACCCAATGATCATGACAAGGAGGTCTTTGACCACCTTGGTCTTCTATATTTAGCCATATTCCATTATCTCGGGCATCTAAGACCCGATTTTATTAATTAAGCTTCTCCGTCTCTCTTAAGATCATAACGAGGTTTAGGTTTCTATGTTTTATCAGAGAAGATAGACGGCGTGCAGAATGAAAACCCTTCTCCCCTCCCACACTAGTAGTAGTGGAATGTTTGATGATATGGGGCTCCATCAAGCCCAAGCCGATTCATTTTTCACCACTCCACGACCTCATATTATAAGGTGAAAATTACAGGGAGACCCATTTTACAAATTCTTTCCACTGTTAAACCCACGCCCCAAAAATTCTCAGGCGCGCACCTATTCTCGGTGATAAAATTATACACAGGCCCATAATTTTGAGAAATTTTATTTTCGTTTTTCTTCTTTCCAAACTAACCTAAAATCATCCTGATTCATCTCAAAACTCATATCTATGTTCTTCTCTTGATATAAACAGCTTCATCACCATCTTAATCTTTGATTTCCAGTAAATCGACGAAGAAGAATCGATATTTTTTTTAATCAAAGTTGAATATGAAGATTTAATCGTTATGAAAGATTTTGAACGATTAAGAAAGGGTTGGAAGTTAATTAGAACTCAAGTCAAGGACTGATGGGTGTATCTCTGATTTGATTTATAACAGTGAAGAGAAGGAAGTGATTAGTGGTGTTTATATCTCAACGGGAGTTGTTCTTGAGAGAAAGAATACTCGATTGATGAGTTTTTTCACATGGGTTTATGTTACATTGTACTGTGAGGTTCATGTACTTGATTTGGAGGATGCTCTCGATTGCTGAAATGGGTGCTTGCCTAATTGGTTATCTTTGATTTGATAATGGAGCTGAGTGCTTCCGTTGATTTCAGCGAGAAGACTCGGGGAAGGAACGTATTGCTACTCCCTGAAATAAGGAGAACTGATAGGGAAGAAATGGAGACAATTGCAGTGATTGACAACAACAATTGGGGGTTCATTTAATTTGAACTGAAATTGGTTTGGTTTTAGATGCTAATGGAGATGGTGTTTTCTTCGTTATTACTCGGCAGATGGAGTTCAAGACACTCTCCCAAAATCAGAAGATGTAGTCTCAATAAGAACTGATGCCATGGTTTGAGCAGCCGGTGGTTGAGAAGATTACATGGAACAAATGATTCATGAGGACCAATAATGGGTTCAACTAAAAATGGTGTTGGTTGGCAGAGATGGTTTAGAGATGCATCTAATTTAGGTTAGAATCTGGTTGGATTTGATTTCAAATTCAAGGAGAAATGACATCTACTGTTGATTTCAATACTGTTGTGGTTCAGATAGGCAAGTTTGGTTTTCACAAAAAATAAGAAAACCAATCATTATAGCCACTTTTTCATGTTTTTTCCTAATCTATCCTTGGTACCCACTCATTTGTTATAAGAGAGATGGGAGAAAGAAGTGGTCCCTATTAATATTAAGAGAGAAAAGGGAGAGAGAGAAGTGGTCCCTCTATGGGTATACTAGTAAAATCATAACATTTGACTTTCTATATATGGAAACAAGCCTATTTTTTTGACATACCCAAATAAGAAAACTTGCTTATCTTTTAGAGACAGAGGAAGTAGTTGTGAGTGTGATGGTAAGAAATGTATGTATTTATTATTATGCCGTTAGTATTTGCTTAGTTTGAACATCGGTCTCTGTTAATACCTACTCAATTAACAGAGACAGTCTCACCATAGAAATCGTAATCACCGGACCTGCACGCTGGGCCGCAACATTTGAACTAGTTGAAGGATATTTTAGTAAACTACTCGATTCTTCTTATAAATCAACTAAGGCTTAGGGTTATGTACAAATTGTTTACAGGGTAAAAGAAGAGACTAGCAGCGTGAGTGCGGCGGCGTTGAGGGAAAGACTATTAACAAGATTTTTCTGCTGATTAAAAGTTGCCGTTTCCTGGATCAGATGGGGGCTTACGATGAAAGTAGTTTTGGTATGATGTGGGAAGCTTTTCACATAGCTTGGAGATCAAAGAGTAAAGAGATGCATCTTTGAAATTGTCATAATGACTTTTCCTCTCAAATCAAAGTTATCAAAGCTTCCTGTTTGCCTGATGTGAAGAGTATCAAGTGGAATTCCACCATCGAAGTTACAGATGGATGGTCTTGAATATTGTGTATTTTTGTAGATACGGATTGATCTGGGAAAATAATACAGCAGGTGATTCCATATTCTGGATGTTTTTTGAAATGGGTAGAATAATCCAAAGTGATTGATGATATTTGTTGTTAGTTAGTCTGTTACAAAATTATTTATTTTAGATTAAATGTTTTTTGGGTTTTGAATAATCCAAAGTGATTGATGATAATTCTTGTCATTTATTCATAAAGGGAAGAATTGTATTGCTGGCGCTGCAGCAGATCAGTTTTGAATCGTACTGACATAATTTGTTGTATTTTTAGTTTCATTTTGATTATGCTGATGATTTTTAGATTACATATTTCAATTATCATCCGAGGTACTTTGAACCTTGATATTTTTAGCACTTGCGTGTTTTACATGTAAGCCGCCTAGCTAGATATAGACGGTTTAGGCCTTTCATACTCGAGTGATAAGTTAAAGCTCTTAAGGTTCTTGAACCTTTCCTCTATAAGATTTGATGATATATCAAAGGAACTTATATACTGGTTTTGGAGGTTGGAATACTGACCTTACGACCAATGTTGGGTATGCATCATTTGTTGGAAGTTCGCCTCACTAACATGCCACAACTGCTGAAATGGTAGTCACCTGCGCAGATTTTATATACTGGTAATTATTGAACTAGAAATGTTGGCTTCTCACTCAGTACCTCAAAACTCCAATGTTTCTAATAAGCAATTGTACTAGGACAAAGTATGTAATTGATTCTCTGAACCAGGTAGCTCTAAACATAGAAAGATCGATTTCGAATTTACCTTTCAATTGTTAGACAAATTTCTCTGTGGACCTTATTTCTAGTTTAGATTTAGTTTATCAATAACGTTAGTGTTAGATAATAGGTGGTTACACTCCGTACTACATTAATGCTTGATAGAATCTACATGTCAATGTTATTTACGTTTGAACTGATATCTCCCTGCATTTTTCCTTTTAAGTCAGTTCTATTGCCCAAATCATTTGTCCTTTTATTTACCTTGCAGCTCAAAACATTGTTGTGTTCATGATTTATTAGAGAGCAATTAGTTCATTTCTAAGTTGGAAAGTGGCATTGACAGCAATTATTTATTGTAAGTGTGCATATTTTCATTCAAAGCTCCACCATGTATCCAACTACTATGAGAAACTATAAGTAACTCTTGTATGATTTTTGTAGTTCATGATCTCAAGTAATAAAATCCACCCCTATTACATAATGTGTAATTCCATTACATCACCATTATCAACCAAATACTTAAAAGAACAAAAAATTCAAATATATATATATATATATATATATATAATGCACCCGGGTGCAACCAAGCCAAAACATATTTCTCGTCGAGATATACATTATGCAATTAGGTGCATCCTGTATAGCTTTGTCCAAAACCCCATCCAATTAGTGGCTCGAAACCATACATTTCGTTACCCAATTTCACATCGAACAAGTAGCCACTTCGTGATTAAATGAATCTTTATTGTTCCCACTATGTTCTCTGTCTTCCGTCATCCAAAACTAGTAGTACTAGCTCGCTATTTTGGTTGCCTTTACGCACTGTTTCTTCAGAATTGGTTCAGGCATTTATGCAAATACCTTGTGTGCCTCTTGCTGGTGATGGTGGACTGAGTTTAGTTTGATTCTTTAACATAAAGCAACTCATGCTCTACAGAATTTCATTCAATTACATAACTGCGTCCATTTAGATTAATTAGAAAAAAAAACCAACCAACAGTCACAAACATCAATAACACATGTCATGATTTAGTCAATGCAAGAGATGTATCTTGTTTCAATGATGGTAATGGAAACCAATTCATGAATTCAAAATTTCACATAATCTGAAATGTTAACTTCGGATAAGATTCTCCTCCTCCTCCTTCTCAAATTGAGATCTCAAAATTAAGCTTATTCTCCTAACACGCCACTAATAACCATTACTTATGATCATATACCCATTATGACACACTGTATCACACAATTTCAGAAAAATTTAAATTCACAAAACTAAAATTCATAAATTAGCGAATGAATTAAAGTGAGTCCATGAACCCCAAGCAGAAGAGTAAGGTTCACCGATATTATAAGAGAAGATATTTCAATCCACTACCAGATCCACCTCTTACACAATTAAATTAATTGAATATAAGGAATTACATGGTTCTTCTTCTGTTTAAAGCTTAATAGGAACTAACATGGAGAGATATGGGAGATCGAGAAATTGATAATGGCAGTCGTGGTAGAGGAGGGTAGTTCAGGCAGGTAATAGTTATTAAAATATATGAACTTGGGTTAAATATCCAGTTTAGGAAATTTAAACTAAATATATTTCAGGATTTAGGATATTTGAACTGTAGCCATATTTTCCATGTCTTATAGACCTAGGAATTCAAATCTAGGGCCTATTTAACCAAAAAAATGTATTTGTTTATTGTGCATACTCGGCTTTGTAAATCGTTTTGTGTTGGATACCTTGAGTTCCATCCTCATCTACACCATAGTCCACTATTATACACGTTGGGCTCCGGGCAGCATTGGGATTACCCCAAGGGTACTTTAGTAAATTATCTCATTCTTGTTATAAAATCAACCAAGCCCTAGGGTTTCGTCGGAAGTGTTGTATGGAGAGTAAGAGGAGAGAGACTATCAGTGAGTGTGAGTAAGTGAAGGAGGCGGGTGTTGAGGGAAGAACCGGTTATCGGAGTTAAATGCCGATTAGAAGTTGGCAGGTTGCGGGTTCTAGAAATCATATGGATCGGAGTTTTGATATGATGTGTGGAAGCTTTTGGCATAGCTTGGAGATCAAAGTCAGAGAAGAGAAACAAGATCTTTAAAATGTCATAATGACTTATCCTCTCAAAATTAAGTTGTATCCCTCGAAGATCTTGGATATTTTTTACTACATATTCAACCCATTAAAGAGACCAGAGATATGTACAACTCGAAAAGAAATCGGTAGATCTGTAAAAATAAATTGTGGTTTTTTTGGTGCTTGATGGAAACTCTCCGATTAGAATAAGCCAAAGTGATTGATGATAATGCTTGTCACTTATAAAGAAGACTTTATATTGCTGCAGATTAGTTTTGAAATAACATCATTTCTTGAATTTTATTTGGTTTTATTTTGATTATACTGATTTTTCAATTACATGGTTCAATTATGAGAAAATGGGTCATTTGTCCAAAAAAATTTAAAACACTGTTCAAATGGACAAGTAAAAAAAAGTACGGGTGAAACTTGACCAAAAAAAAATAACAAGGGATTCATCAGCGGCTTATACTTAAAAAATAGCAAGGATGAAACTGGATGCATCTGTGTAAAATAAAAATAAGAAAAAATATATTTGAAAATGGACGAGGATGAAAGTTTACATCCTGCCTATTTTTAAATTTTTGTCCATTTAAACAGTATCTTTTTAATTTTGGCTATTTAAACAGTATCAAAACCTAAGTGTCTTTTTCACCCAGGAATTGTTGATTTTGGTCTTTTTGACCAATTTTGTGTTCAATTATCATAGTTTGAACCCAATGCTAGTTCAATTCAAAATCATTCCATGATACTTTGCAACAGCTGAAATGAGTGAATTCCTCAAATTAAACAAATTACATAATAGACCCGCTATTTCAAATTTATCAAGCCATCAAATGATAATCAACAAACATGCATTGAAGAAAGAAGAGGGATCTAAGATCATAGTTTAAAAACTCTTCCACTTGGTGGCAACCGAAGATGGTTAGTTTTTGAAGACAAGTCCATCCTATTAAATCTGGTACAAACATTAGGACTCAGACAGATCTATCAAATGCGATTCTTTGAAGAACCGGTGCAGCTTCATACTTTTTATTTATTCGAAATCCCTCAAACCGATTGCACTCTTTGATATTTAAACTTACCAATATCTTCTAAATACAGAAGTCAGGGACAACAATTGAAAAAAAAAAAAGTTTGTTCCACCTTATGCCGGTAATATTAGCTTAGTTTGCGATCCACCTCCGATTTACCATATTGTGTTTTGAATAACAGAACTGAGATTGGTTTATATGAAAGAAAAAAATACCCGATGTTTTGTGGAATGGTTTGTTGCATTGAGTTGCCTGTAGTTGGGTGTGTGTCAAGGCCTCACCAGATCGAATTATGATTATGAAGGATACAATTTGGACTACAGCGTAGCTTTGACGAGTATGGGGTTCATTTGATTTGTTTTAACTTTTGAGGTTTGTGTTAAGGTTTGGGGTCTTCTAACTTTTGAGCTGTCTTTGGTAACCCGTCAGTCCAATGTGCTCAGAGACACAGAAGAATGAAATTTTATCATACTAGGCCAGTGAAGGAATTTCAACTGCTGATATTCCAATCCGATCAAATGGTGAAACTTTGTGCTACGATATACGAGGTAAGTATGGGGCTGCAATATTGCTATGGGGGTACAGTATTTGTACACTTTAAAATGACAAAGTAGTCATCAATTGTACCCTGTGCTGCAATTCTACTGCGGAAATTGATTTAATTCAAGGGTATTTTAGTAAATCACCCAATTCTTCTTACAAATCAACCGAGCCTTGGGGTTTCGGTAGAAGTTGTTGAGAGTAAACTCTAGAGACCAGCGTGGACTGAGTGCGGCGGCGTTGAGGAAAAACTATTCACGAGTTGTCTGCTTAGGTTGGAAGTTTCGTTTCGATTTCGGGATCGGATGGGGGTTATGATCATGAAAGTGGTTTCTGGTTTGATGTGGGAATCTCTTTACGTAGTGTTAACACATCATTATGTCAACATAAAACGGGACCCAAGTTACTCTTTTCAGAGTTAGTTTATTTTTAGAATTCCTTGTATGTTAGGAAACCATCTTTAGCTTATAGTTTAAGCCAAGTATGTGTATAAATATATTGTATGATTGTCGGTTTCTCTTGTACAAACATAAATCAATAATACTTAGTTTTGTGTTATCTTCTTCTTCTATTCTAAAGTTAATCTAAACCTAAACCCTAAGTAGTTCTAACTTGGTATCAGCTAGGTTTAGGTCCTTTTAACCCTTTTTTCATCAACTACCTTCAATCCTACAACATGTCAACTGAATCTTCAACCACTTCCGCTGTTATAAACTCGAGTATCTCTTCTCTACAATCTTCTGTTATGTCGTCTGTGCAATTTTCCCAACCTCATCACATCATCACTGTCAAACTGGATGAAACCAATTACTCGTTGTGGCGCGCTCAGTTCCTACCGTATCTCCAAGGTTACGATCTCGATGGTCATATTACTGGCACAACACCTTGTCCAGCATCTCCTTGTTGATGGTGCAGTCCCTACACCGAAGTTTCTCTCTTGGATAAAACAAGATAAAATACTAGTAAGTTGGTTGTTCTCTTCTCTTACACCTGCTGTTTTTCGTCATGTTCATCGTCTTACAACTTCCAAAGCAATTTGGGACTCTCTTGAAGCTCAATATGCCTCCAAATCCGACGCTCAGATTCACCATCTTCACTGTGAACTACGTTCTCTTCAAAAAGGGTCAAAAACCATGCGTGCATATATAAATCATGCTCGAAATTTAGTGGATAATCTTGCTGCTGCAAATACAACAGTTACTGACAAAGAATTTCGTCACTGCCTTCTCGCTGGTCTTGACAGCTCGTATGATGCCATTGTTACATCCTTGACTACCACGATGAGCTCTCTTACTGTAGAAGATTTTCTTACTTTTCTTCTCACTTTTGAACTGCGCGTTGAGAATCAGCAAAAAGTACTGAACACACAGCCCGTGGCTAATCTTGCTGCACCAACTCGTAACTATTTGTCCAATTCATCTCGCTTTTACGGAACCTCGACTCGGGCCCAACTAGCTCCATAACAACTCGGCCCAATCGCCTCCTGCACCAGCTCGGCCCAACTATACTGACCAACACGTCAGCATTTCCTAACAATGGAAATTCGTATTGACTTCTTCATCACAGCGCAATCGTTCGGAGATCAAGTGTCGGCTCTTGTGACCGTCCGAACCATGAAGCTCTGTTTTTGGAGCAGTTTGATCGAAGTTTTCGACCTCCGCGCCGTCAACCACCAACTTCGCACCGCGTGCCTACACTGCTCACACCGGATTATTGCCAACTCCTCCTTGGACTCGACGGTGGAGCTACGAGATCATATAACTAATGACTTCTCTCGTCTTCAATTCCCAACCGAGTACACCGGTCCCGATCAAATTCATATGGGTAATGGCACTTCTATTCCGATTTCTAATGTTGGATCTTGTTTTGGGAACTCCCGGCCGTAAGTTGAAACTTCGTAATGTCCTATTTTCACCACAAATTTCTCATAATCTCTTGTCGGTTTCTCGTCTCACAAGCGATAATAATGTCTTATTTGAATTTCATCGAATTTTTGTCTTGTGAAGGATCGATCTCTAGGAAGGTTCTACTGCCGCGGCCGTAGGAGGGGTGGTCTCTATCTTCTTGATGATTCGTCTAAGAAAGTTTGCATAGGAGAACGTGCTAGTTTACAAGACTGGCACTTTAGATTGGGGCATCCAATGATGCGCACGATTCGTAAGTTGTTTCGTTTTCACTTAGGTTTCGATCAGACTATTAAGTTTTGTTCCTCTTGTCATGAGCATAGGAGTCATAAGTTACCTTTTAATCCTAGTAAAACAATTTATTTGAATCCATTAGATTTAATTGTCTCAGATGTATGGGGACCCTCTCATATTTTATCTAATGAAGGATACAAATATTATATCATTTTTATTGATGCGTTTAGTCGTTTTACTTGGATGTTTCCTATGTCTCAAAAGTCGATGTCTTTTCTATATTCTTTTTGTTTCAAAAGCATGTTGAAAATCTTTTTAATCGAAAAATAAAAATTTTTCAATCACGATAATGCACTTGAGTATCGCAAACTTACTCGCATCTTCAACAACTTGGAATTTTTCATAGATTTTCATGTCCACACACTTACGAACAAAATGGTTTAGTGGAACGCCGTCATCGTCATATTCGTGAAACTGGACTTACAATTTTAAACATGGCTTCTGTACCATCCTCGTATTGGTATGATTCTTTTTACACCGCTTGCTATCTAATGAATCGTGTTCCCTCTACTTCTATTAATAATTCATCTCCATATGAAGCTCTTTTTGGTCTTGCACCGGATTACACCTCTCTTCGTGTATTTGGTTGTTTGTGTTATCCTTACCTACGTCCGTATCGGTCTCACAAAATGGAACCTCTTTCCTCTCCATGTGTGTTTATTGGTTATAGTCCATCTCAAAAGGGCTACAGGTGTCTTCATATTCCTACGGGGCGTATTTATGTAAGTCGTCATGTTGTTTTTGATGAGACTACCTTTCCCTTTGCGTCCGCATTAACACCTTCACCGGCATCGATCGCTTCTCAGGTAACTCCTACATCACCCTTATCTGTTACATTACCACCGGTCTCGGTTACTCGTTCCACTACTTTGCTTCTGGTTCCTCGAGTTCGATTGCCGTACTACTACTCAGTTCGCACCTACCCAGCATGCACCCGCACAAGAATTAATCTTAGTTGATTCACGTGATGCTTCGTCTTCATCTGCACGTGAACCTCCTGCTAAATCTGCACGTCCTGCTGAATCTGCACGTCATGCTTCCTCTCCATTAGTGATTCGTCAGTCTCCTGTGCAAACTACTCCTCGGTCAACATCATCAACACCTGATAGTGACGATACAACTTGATCTTTGTATCCATCCATGCCCCGACCAGCTCTGCCATGCACATGCGATGACCTGCTCCTCGGTCAAATGACTCCACTACATCTGCTGCACCGGATCCTACTTCTCTGTCAAGTCCTAATGTGCCTGTCTCCACTACACCTGATGCACCACTTACTTCAGGTACTCATTCAATGGTGACTCGAGCAAAGGATGGAATTTTTAAACCCAACTCCAAATATGCTCACAGTATGTGATTCTCTTAGAGAACCAACTTGTATTTCCGAAGCTCATAAAAATCCAGATTGGCGTGTTTCCTCGGATGCTGAGATCAATGCATTACTTCGTAATGGTACTTGGACATTAGTACCATATGATCCTTCTATGAATGTTATTGGATGTAAATGGGTATTTCGTATCAAACGTAAGCCTAATGGGGAAATTGAACGTTTTAAGTCTCGTTTGGTTGCTAAAGGATATAATCAACAAGAAGGAATAGATTTTTCTGAAACGTTTAGTCCGGTTGTTAAACCATGCACTATTCGTATTATTCTTACATTGGCTCTGTCTTCCAATTGGCCTATTCACCAACTTGATGTGCGTAACGCTTTCTTACATGGTGAACTTCAGAAGAGGTGTACATGAAACTTGACCTCCCAGTTATGTTGACTCTCGTTTTCCTACACATATACGCAAGTTACATCATTCTCTTTATGGACTTAAGCAAGCTCCGCGTGCATGGTATCACCGGCTCAGCACTTTTATGTTACAAATTGGATTTGTTACCTCAAAATGTGACACCTCTCTTTTTATATACAATGGTCAATATGGCACTATTTATCTCTTGGTGTATGTGGATGATATTATTGTTACATGCTCCAATTCTTCTGGTATTACTTCTATTCTCACTCGTCTGCAGCAAGAATTTGCAATTAAAGATCTTGGTGCGTTGTCTTACTTCCTTGGAATTGAAGCGGTTCGTACTTCCTCGGGATTATTTCTTTCTCAACAACGGTATGCACATGATCTTCTTATTCGGGCTAAAATGGATGGTGTTAGGCCCATTCAAACGCCACTTAGTACTTCTGGCGATATGTCCTCTGATTGTAGTACCCTATTATCTGATGCTACTGAGTATCGTAGTATTGTTGGAGCCTTACAATATTTGACATTTACTTGTCCCGACTTGGCGTATCTTTGTTAATAAGGTATGTCAATTTATGCATGCACCCCTTTGTCTTTCAGGGTTTGGTAAAGCGTATACTTCGATATCTTAAAAATACGTCTACCTTTGGTATACTTCTTCGGCCATCTCCTCTATACTGGTTATCATTTAGTGCATATCCGATTGATTGGTGGCTCTCTTGAAGATCGACGTTCTACAAGCGGTTATTGCATTTTCTTGGGTGGTAATATTATTTCTTGGAGTGCTCGTAAACAGAAAACAGTTTCTCGTTCTAGTATTGAAGCAGAATATAGGGGACTTGCAATTGCTACTGCTGAAATTATGTGGATTCAATCACTTCTTTCAGAACTTCGTGTTTCCACTCAATCACCTCCTGTTCTATGGTGTGATAATCTTGGTGCAACCTATCTCACTGTCAATCCTATATTTCATGCGAGGACAAAGCACATTGAGATTGACTATCATTTTGTTCGTGATCAAGTTGCTTTAAAACTTCTTGATGTCCGGTTTGTATCTTCTAAGGATCAGATTGCAGATATATTTACGAAACCATTATCCAAGGACCGGTTTTCTTTGTTAAGGTTCAAGCTAACGGTTCAAGATAACCCGTTGCGCTTGCGGGAGGGTGTTAACACATCATTATGTCAACATAAAACGTGACCCAAGTTACTCTTTTCAGAGTTAGTTTATTTTTAGAATTCCTTGTATGTTAGGAAACCATCTTTAGCTTATAGTTTAAGCCAAGTATGTGTATAAATATATTGTATGATTGTCGGTTTCTCTTGTACAAACATAAATCAATAATACTTAGTTTTGTGTTATCTTCTTCTTCTATTCTAAAGTTAATCTAAACCTAAACCCTAAGTAGTTCTAACTCGTAGCTTGGAGATGAAAGAGAGAAACAGATCTTTCAAAATTGACATAATGACTTCTCCTCTCATTTCTTTGTTGTTGGATATCCCTTTGGTGAGTTGAGGATGAATAAGAACTCAACCACCAGAGATTAAAGTCATGTGTCATCGTTGTTGTATAGTCATGGGTTTTCCGGAATTTTGTTCTTAAGATATGGGTTTTCTGGAATTTTTAGTATCTGAGGAAAAAGGAAGGGAAAATTGGCGAAAGAAAATTAAAGAAAGAATGTATTGGTGAGAAATCTGTTGGTATAAAGCCAGAAGACACTGCCAAAGTGCAAGGCTATCTTTTTCCCAGTCCTCACTCAAAGCTCAGCGATGCGATCATGTAACTTAGGCTCAAACTCTATACGCCTTCTGCTACAAATGTATACCTGTGCCTTGGGTGAATATTGAGACCTTCTGCTAGGAGTGTTGATAACTAGGAGATAATCCCTAACCATAAAAGCCCATGACAACCAGAAAGTAGTTCTTGTAATTTACGTCAGCTAACTGTTTAGGTCTATGAAGTCGCACACAAATTTATACTCCCTCGGTCCCTAATTAGATGAGCTATTTGGTTTTTCTTTTGTCCACAAATAGATGAGTTATTTCATTAATATTTCTAAAACTATCCTTTTAATTGATTATTTTTCTACAAGAAATATTTATAATTTGATAGTCATGTTTATATTCGTTGCGTAGGTGTTTTAAAATGCTTTTCAACGGTATAAATTTTATAAAAAACCGTGGTATAGTTTAAGAGATAAATTGTTTCTAAATTTTATTAATTATTGCCCATAAGGGTATAATTGTAAACAATACTTAAATATACCACTTTCCTCCTTGCCTTAAAATTTGTGCAAACTACAAGTAACCCATCTAATTAGGGACGGAGGGAGTATGGACCATAAAAATGAAATTTTGTGAAATATGGTGATTTACAAAATACTTGCCTGATACCAATATGGTGTCTGCATCTTAGAGGTAGTTTATAACCTGAAATGGGTATTTTGAGCAGGTTTGGTAAGGATATTTGTCAATTTACCTGGCATACATAGGTTTTGTCTGGTAACGTCTCCACCCAGCTGACACGGTGACGGGGTCGTTTAAGTCTCGCCTGGAAGGAGAACACATATACATGGTCAAAAAGGCTGGAAAACAGAGTTCAGTTATCAGGAAACTAGCATAAATGTTTAAGTCAGCACAACACCAGTTAAATGAAAATCATCATCACCAGCAAAATGCACTGTCCCAGTGGATAAAAGTGCAAGCGACGTTTGTGGTAGAAGAACTGTAAACAATAAGTATGTTATTTTCTTTATAGGAGTCTCTGTTGTACATTACCTGAGTTTTCCATAAAAGAATCATCCAACAGTTCAGATAACCGAAATTTTCATTCAGGTTTAAATGCTGCAAACCTAACAGAACATAGTGTCCAAAAGCTACAGAACCAACTTTACAAATCAATTTGGTAGATTGTGCATATTATGGTTTCTGAAGCAGTGTGAAGCAACATTACTTGTAAGATCCTTTTAAAAATTCGTTGCAACCATTTTGGGGGAATTTTAGATCATTCAAGAGTTAACCGTAGACCAACATCCGAGGAAGACAAATCTCGCTTGGTTTCTTTGACTCCTCTATGTATTTTTGGATCAATTCTGCTCGTTTTTCCTCGGACATGACCAGCACACATTCCTTGTCTTTGTCACTCTGCAGAGTAAGCACCACGTCAATGTAATCTTGCACAGGCAACACCACTAGCCATTGACAAAAGTAAAGCGATAAAGAAGACTGACAAATTTCTTTAACAATATCATATTATAGTGTGTTAAGGGGATAGAAGAAAATCATGGGTGTCTGATATTTGGTAAGGATGTTTTCCTCATTGACCATAAACAAACACCTCATTCTACCGCAGGCTCAAGGAATTCCAACAGTGTGAAATATTTCACCTAAAAGGACCATAACAAGCTCCATATTGTACTTTTATATAATGGGATATAGGTTAGCCTAAATTATCCATCAGGGAAACCCATCAAAAATTATATATTATCAAGGCTGACTATTTTAGAAGGCAACACGAATTTGGACAGATGATTATGGAAAGAAGCTGAAATAGCCCAGATACTCGTACCAAAAATATAATGTTAAGAACCAACGTAAAACTTGAATATGGATAGGAGCAAGGCTCCCCATCAATGATCTCCACATGACGTCGTTGTTCAAGTCCAAGCCGCCTCTGAGCAGGATCTTTCTGAGATTTTGGACAAAAGACACGTCAGAAATGGGAATGCAACTCTATACCCATAAAATTTAGCCATTTCAGTTCAGATTAGGAAATGACCTTTTCGAGTGAATCCTTGTTAACAGGATTATTACTGTAGCATGGTTTGAAGAAGGGCCGAGCCTCAGCTTGACACAACACGGGCATGACAAAAGTATCATCCATACAAATTCCCTCCTCAAATGTGCATCTAGCAATCTCCTTTCCTTTCGCCACCTGCCCAATAATAACAATATTAGAAATGCAAAAACAACACAGAGATACCAATACCAGTACATTTGACTTTGTGCATGAAATGGGTAGATCTGTAAGGAAAAAAAAAAATTGTATTTTGTACTTATAAATCTCTGGGAAATATCTATTGTTGGTAGTCTGTTATAAATATTTACTTCAGATTTCTACATTTTGTTGGGTGTTTGATAGTAATGCTTGTCGTTTACTCATAATTAGCGAAGACCTGTTGCAGCTGCATATCGTTTTGAATCACAATAAATCCATTTCTTGTATTTTTGTTTTCATTTTGATTAAAAAAAATGAAATAGAGATCAGTTTGAATCGGACTTGTATTTCGTGTATTCTAATAATAATCCATTGTCTGAAATAGAGTTGTAAACATCAAAGGAAAAAGGATGAAAAAAACACAAGTCACTTTCCGATTTGTTCTCTGAACCATCAAACGAACCCCAGGTGTGTTAAGTTTTAAACACATTGTTGTAATGATTTTTTTTTTTAGAGACCATCTTTAGCAAGGTCATCCAAGTAAGGATGCTCCATCGCTTTCCTCTGAAATCCTCCGCAAAGGGTCGCAGCGCAACATTTCCTATTAACCCATACAAAGCATACATGATTAGAATGGTGCCATGTGATGATATTCGTCATCACGGTTAAAAGTATAAACAATCAGAAGTTGAGTTCAACTCACCAAGAGCAAATCTTTTTGTTTTGTTTCGATCAATAGCTGGGGACCAAGAGCAGATCCTGACCAGATTCATCAAGGTTATTAGGAACAGCTGATGACAACTCTATACTATATATGGGAGGAACTTGTGCATATGCAGGGCAACTCATGAGCTCACTTAACCCTAGCCATGTTTCTTCACTTGGAGTTTCAAAAATCCTATAGCATTTTAGCCAATAAAAATACCCGTTTGTATTTGTTAACAATATATGGTGCAAAGAAGCGAATTGTTAACAATATATGGCCTTAACATAAGGTATGGCATTAACATAAGGAACTTGAGATGTGCAAACAAAGTTCTATTAGCTAAATGGAGATGGAGGTTTGCTTTAGAGAAAAAAGCAATGTGAAGATCAGTGGTGCAGCAGATTGTAAAATCTATTGAAGAGTTCCTTTGACAGTTCGTTAAATGTTATAGAGGAAATGCTCAAGTACCTTTAGCACTTGAGGATGAAAAGCCTAAACAGTCTACATCTAGGGGGCTTAAAGTCAAACATGCAAATGCTTATTACTAGAGAATCTATCAAGGTTCAAAGTATAGATTTCTTCAAGGACAATTAATTGTTCGCAACTTGTTCAAGGTTTCGGGAAAATGATGATTTTTTTTTTTTTTTCTTTTTTGAAGCATAAGTCTTCATCCATTGTTAACTTTAAATGATGATGGTTTCGGGAAATGATGATGGTAAGTCTTCATCCATTGTTAACTTTAAATGATGATGGTTTGGGGAAATGATGATGGCAAGTCTTCATCCGTTGTTAACTTTAAATGACGAAATGCAGAAATATTCTTTAACTCTTCTAGCTATTGAGCTTTCTTTGGTACCCGTCAGTCCAATGTGCTCAGAGAAGAATGAAATTGTTTGTTTCTCTAAACATATAATTCTAGGCCAGTGAAGGAATTTCAACTGCTGGTATACTGCTTTCTCCTTCTTTGCTTGATCAAACATGCTGAAACCTCAACCAAGAAGGTGTCTTCAACTGTAACCTGTGCTGCAGTTCACATCCCAACTGTGGAAATTGTATTAACCGGACTGCATATTGGAGCAAGCCCAAGGGTTTTCTGTAAATTACCCAATTTTCTCTATATAAATCAACAAAGCCTTAGAGTTCGGAGAAAGAGTAGAGACCAGCAGTGTGACTGAGTGCGGCGGCGTTGAGTGAAAGACTGTTAACCAGAGTTATCTGCCGATCAGATGGGAAGTTGTGATGAAAGTAGTTTGGGTAATATGTGTGAAGCCTTTCACATAGTTTAGAAGAGAGACACATATCTTTCAAATTGTCATAATGACTTATCCTCTCAAATCTAAGTTGTTGGGAGTCTCTCTCCACTGAGGCACTGATAGATGAGGTGACAATCCATTGGAACTCCCTCACCAAAGTAGAAGATGGATTCAACGGAAGGCTTTTCTTTAGATATGGGATAGATTTCAGATCTGTAATAAAAATTATGATTTTATGTTTATGAATTTCTGGGCAATATCTACTGTCTGTTGCATATTTAGTTTAGATTTACTAATGTTGTTGTGTTTTTTATGATGGTAATGAAATTGGCAATCGAATTCTTTTATAGTAACTCCAAGCTATGTGAAATTGGCTTTTCTTTAGATATGGGATAAATTTCAGATCTGTAAGAACAAATTATGATTTTATATTTATGAATTTCGGGGCAATATCTAATGTCTGTTACATATTTAGTTTAGATTTACTAATGTTGTTGTGCTTTAGATGATGGGAATGAAATTGGCAATGGAATTCTTTGATAGAAACTCCAAAGTAATTGATGATAATGCGTGTCACTTATAGAAGACTTGTACTGCTTGCTTCAGATCAGTTTTGAATCATAATAACATCATTTCCTGTATTTTTTTAGTTTCATTTTGATTTTTCAATTATCATCCAAGGTCTGAAATATAGTTAATGAATAACAACATTTATCAGAGGAAAAAAGGTGATGGATTGATAAGAAGAATGTAGAACTAGTTTTCCAGGAACTATTTGATTAACGATGAACAAGTATTGTGGTCCATTGTCTTGTAAAATAATAGACACCTTTAGATATTGCGTTAATTGTGGAAGTGGAAATGAGAGTAGTGCCAACTTAATTCCTTTACGCCTAGAGCTATTTCAGGAGTACAACTTGCATTCCTAGATAAATATAGGGAACATTATCTAAATACCCCTACTATGAGGCACCTTGAAATATACCCTTATCAACTTTACAAATACCCCTAAGCCTAATACATTACTAAAATACCCTCTTTTATATAGTGAATATACAAAACCACCACAACCACTATTCAAAAAAAAAATATATATATATTTTTAATGCCCACACCACTGTCCACCGCCAACCACCACCACTGTCCACCGCCTACCACCACCACCGACGACCACCACCACCACCAACCACCACCACCGACCACCACCACAACTAACAACCACCACCGACGACCACCACCACCGACCACCACCACCGACCACCACCACCACCGACCACCACCACCGACCACCACCACCACCACCGACCACCACCACCGCCACCACCGTCCACCACCACCACCAAACCACCGCCGCCGCTAACGAAGACCACCACCGTCCACTACCACCGCCGCCGCCAACAACCGACACCCCCCGCCGCCGCCAACCATCGCCGCCGCCAACCACCATCGCCGCCGCCAACCACCACCACCATGTGGAGTCAACTTCTTTGAAGTTGTGTCCATATCGGAGGCAACTAGCTCAAGTTGTCTTCAACAGTAAAGGCAACTAGCACAAAGTTGTCTTCAAAAAGTGAAATCAACTAGCCTAAGTTGTCTCCATATATAGAGGCAACTAGCACAAGTTGTCTCCAAAAAAAAATAAAATTATACACAAATAAGTGAACCTAGTGTGAATCGAACACACATCATCGACATATAGTCGGTTGTGCTACCATTGCACCACGAGGTTCGCCACCCCATCGGTGTTCAACCAACAATTCAAACAGCCACCATACAACACCACACCATCCATCTCCGCTCACCGCAACTCCAAACACCATTGAGCAACACCACACCATCCATAACATGAGCCAATCACTGCCGATCACTTCCATGCCCCTACTCAAACACCATCAACAACACACAAGATAATAACTTCAATGCCTGGATTCATATTGAGATCCTTCTCATCTTCTTAAGCATTCATCTACTCTCTTGACTTTAAAGCATGAGCACCGAGCGGCACAACCATCGTCAAGCAACTCAACACAACCTGTGTTACCATTGCACCACAAATTTGTCACAAATACTCTAAGATATATATATAAGATAATTTCGGATGAATAAATGGACCCAAAAAAAACATAACCCAGTTGCCTCCGAATCGAATCAACTAGCTCAAGTTGCCTCCAATATGGAATCAACTAGCTCAGTTGCCTCCAAAAGTGAAAGCAACTTGGTCAAGTTGTCTTCAAAGTTGGAAGCAACTAGCACAAGTTGTCTCCCAAATATTAGAAGCAACTTGGTCAAGTTGTCTTGATAGGTGAAAGTAACTAGCCCAAGTTTTCTTGGTCAAGTAACACAACATCCACTACCATCACCACTACTGCTAACACAACATCCACTACCATGATGCTAACAGTGGCATACACATTACATAGCAGACATATCAAGCACCACAAATGTAATTCAACATACCTAGCTAGACCTCACCTTCCCAGTCTTGATAGCAACCTTTCTTACTGATGACTATAACAGAAAAACACAAAACTGAAGTCAATTCCAGCAACTACCGGTAACACAAGAAGCCATCTAATCATTTAAAAATTCACTTCAATATCGAACAAAATAATGCACGATGCAAATGCGAAAAAGAGAATACATTAAGGCTTATACATGAATTTGCTTGTTTCGCATAACTATGCTAGCACAAATATTCAGTTGTATGGTTTGCACACAAATCCTAAGATCTTTGAAACTTAACATTAAGAATGGGAATAATGACTCACATTAAGAAAATACTCTAATACAACATCGACACTAAAAGCAATATCAGCATACCATTGCACAGTAAATGCTCGACGCATCTTTCTCGCACCCCTTGGGTGCGCTGAAGATTCTGGAGTGGAAGGGAGAACATGCAAAATATGTTAGACTGATGCCAATCTCTAAGATATTCTATTAGCCTAAAAGGTATCAACAAAGTGCTCTCTTTTTCTTCCACTACTAGCAACAAAGCATGCAACGAAAGTTCTCCAGTGCTGGCAATATCGAGACCCGGGCTCATTCTCACTAGAAAGGTAGCCTAAAAAGGATCTTGAAAACTTCACCATAAGAGTAACAAAAGTAGAAGCACTTACGAGAATCTTAAATTTCTTCCTTAACAATGTAAAAAGGATCACGAGGTGAAGACATTTTCACCTAATTTACATTATCTGCACAAATTAGACACAAAAGAAACTCAAATTCAACATCAAGGAACAAATAAGAGATCCTAAACATATCAAATCAACACACATCTCTTCCATAAAAGTCTTTCTATACTAATCAAGCAAATCAAAATCCTAGATAATAATCGCGATTTTGAGATCAGGAATAAGAAAACCTAACTTCGGTCAATTATATGATTTCTAAACCCTTAGATCAGTTAATTCACTAATTCTCATCGGATACAAATGAAAAAACTCAATATATACCATAAATAATCGAAGTTTTACCACAAAAACCAAAAATCAAGAAAAAAAAAAGTGAAAAAATCTATCGAGAATTTGGGATAAGTATGAACAAGAAGAAGAAGAGAGGAAAGCAATGAGGAGATGCTTACATGCGGATGATCTCATTTGTGTTGTTAGTTGAAATTCTTCTTGGTAGAAACGAAATTCTATTTTCTTCTTCTTTGAAATTTGATTGTTTTGATATTAATCTTTACAAGAAGAAGAGGTTTTGAAATTAATCGTTACAAGATGATGGTGATGGACACGATTACGGTTGCAGTGTTGGTGTTAGTGGCGTTAGTTGTGGTGGCGACGGAGATGGAGATGAAGATGGTGGTGGCAATGATGGAGGTGGTGGAGAGATCCATCGACTTTTCGTGTGAGAAAACGAGAAAAATCGAAATATAAAATGTAAAAAGGTTAAAAATGGAATTATGTTATTTATTTTTCTGTTAATAATTTCACTTCTGCCATTAGGGGTATTTGTAAAGACTCATAAGGGTATTTGTGCATGACCCATGGATAGTAGGGGCATAAATAACATTCCCACATAAATATATATGCATTCATCTAAAAGAATCGCGTGCCTCTGACGCCCGGCAGAACTTTATATAGACTATTAAATTGAAAGTTTGTGAAATATGGTGATTTAATAAATACATGCCTGATCCCGGCACTTAAGCGAGATGGTGTCCGCAGCTGCTGCAAACCAGCCTTCCGTTTTGCACACAAGTACCATTGCAGAACCTTTTGAGCGTGTTCTTGCCTGCACCATGTTCATGCTTCAAAATACTATAAACAAAACTTAGGTTGGGCCGTTTTTCCAGCACAACAGCAGCAATTGCATGCACGATGGAGACATGTCAGCCCCGGATTCATCAAGAACATTCTCTTACTGGAGTCACCAAACCAACACATTGTATAAGTACCAAAACAAAATTGCGGAATTCAACCGACATTCTAGCCTATGATCAATCAGCAGTACCCTCATGGGAGAGTTCCACTGACCAAGTAATGGAGATAACACAAGATTAAATCCTTCACAAATCATGATAAACTATAAGGAAAATCTTGATACCACAGGCAGTACTTGGTAGTCAAATACTTGAGATGCATATTTAGATGTGTGAGGTTAATTTTTTTTTTTTTTTTTTTTTTGCTCTGAATCGTACACTAGGCCAAGGAACAAATTTAAACTGCTGCTATTTGAGCACTGACTCAATACTGCTATTACTGGTTTCTCAACTTGATCCAAAAAGCGCATTAGGCAATCTCTGACTTTCGACTTGGCTGCAATAAAAATCCACTGGGATTGGTTCAAGGGTATATTGGTAAATCATGCGAAAATCCTATAAAACAACCAGGACCTAAATTTTCCGTAAAGTGTGAGCAAGACGGCGTTGAAACCAGTTACCGGAGTTTTGCTGCTGAGAAAGTGGCGTTTCCAGAATCAGATGGATCTGGGTTTGGGTATTATGTGGGAACTTTACACATATCTTGGAGTCGGAGATCAAGTTCTGAGGAGTGACACA
>JAJJWW010005069.1:0-74749 GCA_023531295.1 Papaver armeniacum
TTGTGAACCCAATAATAGAAGTTGCATAAAGTCTATACCAAGGAAAAGCATATTATCATAAAACTTGTCATCCAGGGATGGCATAATTGTCATCGGTAACGCTAAAGACAACGCTGAGTACTCTGTGTCCGACGCAACAAAACTTGGATGATTATTGCTTGCACATGGAACCCTAAATCATCTGAAACTATCTCGATTACCTTACCTCGATCGTCGGTCTTTTTCTAAGAAATCAGAATCGATACTTTATGTCTCGATTTAGTGCTATCCTCCGCCACCTACTGACAAATGATGATGGCTGCACGGTATCTTTCCTCGTTTTTAGAGGATACGATGATGATAGTGGAGCTGAGTAGTCACGGAAGCACATTTTAGTTTTGTGTAGGCCCGGGGACAAGCAGTGGAGAACAAATGGAACTGGATCACAGTCTCCAACCTCCTGCTGGTGATGATTCAGAGTTTATTGATTCGCTGCTTTGCTTTCAAGGAAAGTTGTATGCATTCTGTAGGGACGTAAACTGGGTTATAGAGATAGAAATACAAAAACTGTGGCACTCACTATACTGTCATTCGATACACAGACCCAACATCTTAGAAAACTTAGCTAGGGCTAGCCGAATTCCCACCACTACCACAAGCTCCAGGTGGTGCGCGCAGTACTCACACGGAAGGGTGGGCTGAATCTGGCAATGAAGTGACCCAAAGCCCTTTTAACTTGCAGCTCTTAGAGGTTATAAGCCAAAGTCGCCACATGACAAGCAGCATCTTCAAGTTGGGTTGCTCATCAATGACTTGGGCTTGCTGAAGTCCCTGGGTGATCATGTCTCTCTTTTTGTGTACCCAAACATGGGCCTGTTAGACTTAGAATCTCAGAGAGTTGCCATTCCAACTTCCTGGTGCGTGATTGCCTCGTGGCGCATATGGGTCCTGCAAGGCTGCTTGTCTTTATACAACACCTGCAGGATCAAACCTTATACATGATTTGAGAGCCGAAGACAATGGCTACTTACTGCTTGTCAGTGCCATGCCCGAAGCCTCCAACCCCCTGGCTCCTTCCCACTTGGATAATGATGCACTCCAGCTTCTAGCAAATAGCAGGAACACGTGCGCAACATGCAGCGATCAATGCAAGTTAATGTGCAGTCTACCTTTTCGAATTATGAATGACTGTGGATCTTTCCTTTCTTTTCTTAATGCTGGCAGGCACGCTGCTGGGACAAGGAGAAGTAAGAGCGTAGACCTTCTAGTAAGCCAAGGAATACTGACCAAAACCCGTAGTGGAGGAGGAGAACACGGCGGTGCTTGAAGCAATAACGGCGAGTGGAGAATTGGAAGCAAGTTGAAGCGGTGGGATTTTCTTAATGATCATGGCGGCACGATTTGAGGAGGGTTGCAAAAATTTCTCCATCCGAAGGTGGATTACATTCATTTCGTGCTTTGTAAACAAAATTCTATTTTCCTGCGCACCGTGACTGGATATCGCTGCCTACGAGGGCCCACAGCAACTACGCATATTTATCTCCATGGCTTATTCTGCATCTTTGAAGATAATAAAGAGACCATCTACTGAAGCATTGTGGGCCTGGCGTGCATAATAAATGGAAAAGTGACCTCATGAAACCATCCTCGGTCTAACCCGCTGTGGGTGTAGAGTGCGACAATCCGCTTTTCGAGGATGGATGAAAGCCCACATTGGTACTGACGGGGAAAAAGTTGTTTTCTACGCTACAATCCTCTGGGCAAAAGCAATGATCCAGCCTTCCAGATTTACTGGTGATTGTGTACATGTGGTGGAATGTCATTCTCGTCGAATGACCCGAGCTTCTCGTGGATTGGGGTGGTGATCGCCGATCTCGCGAGAGGGCTAAGCCAATGGGACCTTTGAGTGGAGAGTATCTTTCTTGGCCGCCGAACCCAGGAAGAGTGCAGGTCGGTCGACTTTAAATCGATCTGCGCTTATGGCGCCCTCACGTGTCGCTGTGATGCTAATAACTCTATGTAGTGTATTAACAACCCGGCTTTCTATACGCAGACTTTCTATTGTCTGGATTATAATGGAATGGGATTGGAGTTTTCAAGATGTAAGGCAATCCCGGAGTTGGGGAGGATTATTTCAGAATCTCTTTGAGACTATGCAGTGGCTTGTGCATCCAAGTTCTTTGGGTGGAGTGTGGATGAGGCCTCTTAGCTGGTAAATTTGGGACAAAGTGGATAGTGGCGTTTGAGATTTATAGATTGGACGCACCCAGATGAGTCCAGGTTGAAGTTAGCAGCTTGGGTAAGCTATGTATCATTGTTTACTCGGCTACGCATGACCTAGTTTTCAGTCGCCTGCACGTAGCCGCATGGAGACAGGAATTTACTTTGGCCTGGGATTATACGAGAAATGCGAAAGGATTTTATACCATTACTCCTTGATACACGTAGAGTATCAGCGGTGTTGGGAGTAATCACACATTTTCTTCGTGCAAGATTTCCATAATAACATAAAGGGAAAGATGACATCGAATTGGTAACTTACATACCACTTGTAATCTTGTTCGCAGTTAGCACCATCCACCTTATCTCTCTCTACACCAACAGGTCCATAGAAACACCATCATCATCAACAAGAGGAGCATCACAAATTTGAAGGGAAGTTGAAGACGTTCAAAGTTTACAGGCAACAGTACAAAAATGAGCAGATTTCAGATTTGAGTAAAGCAACAAGACAAGGAGCAGAATTTTTACAAGTTGAAGACTATTGTACAAGAGCGAAGTTTATAAGGATGAGAGTTCGAGAAGTTTATGATATCAAGACATACAAGTTGTGAAGAATCAAGCGGTAAAGTACTTACACCATGGCCTTTGTACTTACGTTTTTATTTATCTTATTTGTATTTTATTTTACTCTTGTCTCAAAAAAGAAAAAGAAAAAAAAAAAGAGACAAGAGAAAATCTTTAGGTTCATTACTAGTTTTACTAGTTTATCACCCGTGCGATGCACGGGTTTATTTCTTGTTTGTGGAATATTGGAACTCATGTTTAAAACTAATTTCTACCAAAACCTTAAAATTATGAAAAGAAAAATGGTAAAAAGCAATAAGCTAATATTTAAGTTGGTGCGTAAAAAAATAAAACAAAAAAGGCTAAAACAGAGATATGAATTTTGTGGGAAGCAATGCATTGAAAATGAAATTCTTTTAGTATTCTTTGACATCCTCTTTTTCTTGGCCGTAAAACATTTTTCCACCTCTTCTCTGTCCCTGTAAGCAACGATCGCTATCTTGGACATAAATATTCTTCATTTTCTCTTTGTCTTGGTTTCCATGTTGAAACCAAAAGAACAACAAATAGAAAAAAATATATTTATTATCCTCAAATCATTAAATATTGCCAAAAAATCTTCTAGATTGTTCTCCTTCACAATATTATGCAAATGTATCATTGTATTTTTTGAAAAATATCGGTATGAAGGTAGTAGTTATTAGGATAACTAATTCTCAATACCTTCTTACACATCTTTTCGATGCTACATTACATGAACTGTTTTCTACTTACATGATTTAATTGTCCTAGGCAGTTTAAGAAGGAAAAAAACATATCATTTTCCTCGAGTAGTTTAAGAAGATAAAAACGTAATTCTTTCAGCTCCATTATGTGTTTTCTTTCGAAACGCGCACCATCATATTTTTTAAACCTCTGATTTGTGGTTTATATAAAGAAGATAATTATGGTTGGACATATATATTTTGTTGACTACTAAGAATTGTAACTATATGTTATTTGGATTTTAAAGATATTTGGTCTCGATTATTTGGAACATGTACGGTTATGCACATTTGGTAAGAGTGATAGGTCCCAGCGAGATCAATGCATTTACAGAGTGCTAGGGTAAAGGGTGAATTGCACCATGAGAATTGTGAGTATTCATCAACTTAAGGTTAATAAAATGGTCTTAATTTGTTAAATAACTTGTTAAGGATTTTTCAAATGGTGTCATTGCTATCTAACTCCATAAAACATCATATGATCTGCAAAATCGCTCCATAATATGACTGGAAAAACCACTCCATAATGCTGGAAGTTGGAACTAATGAATTCGTGACTTAGAAAAAATCTATCAAAACAACTACCAAAACAATATACGCATACTTGTAGTTCCTAAAATATCAAACAAAGTTATTCTTAAGAAAAAACAACCTAAAGTTCAGCAAAAGAATAATAGAGAAAATCTAAATTATTAGTCTAAAGGAAACAAATTTAAAACCAAATCATAATAGATTTTTATTCACTGATCACATTCTTGTAGGCCACAGGTTGGTGAACAATACGGTATATAATCTGGTATTATCAAATATGTATTGACGCGCATCCCGTGAATTATTCTTCTTGATGAAGTTAATTTTCAAATTTGTTGGTCCGTCCGATGTATTTGAAATGCCAATATATGTTAGATTTTCATTTTCATCAAAGCTTCTACTCTCAAGTAGAATCAGGCATTGTGTAAACCTTGTGTTGTTCCCAGTTCTCATTATGGGTATGCCAAATTCAAGACAAATTTTGATTAAAAATATAAATTTAATTATGTTGGGTGGGACCCTAATGAATAAAAAATATATTTTTGTTTGTGCGGTGGGGTATTTATAATAGTTTTAATGTTATAATATATTTAGTGGGACCTTTTAAATATAAAAATATATTAGAATAATTAAGAAGTAGGAGAGAAAGAGAAATTATATATCATATATATAAAATTACTCGGAGATGGAAAGACCATCGAGTGATGGAGTCTCTATCGCCCGACTACATAGCTTATGTTTGTATATATGTGATATTTGACATATAAGCATATATGTTTGGCAATTTGGCATACCCATAATGAGTGCATATATATGATAAATATAATGGTTTTACATGCATAGGAATAGGCCTAGTGATTATATCAAAAATTGTTTAGAGGATAAGAAGCTTGCATTCTAATACCACAGTTATCTTTGTATATTCTCCAAAAAGTCTAGCTACACAATATATGTGCCATATCTAGCAGCAACCACATTATAGTCTAATATTGCTCCTTCGTATGTATGAGAGCCTAAAACACTCGTACACACCTTAAATTATTATAATATTTGTTTTAGATTGAACTACAATGCGTACAACTATATGGTATTTGATATGATGCAGATAAGGTTCATGCGTAGAAGAAAATAAATCATATTACTTATCGATTTCATTTTTTTTCCTCCAATATGTTGACCTTAAAGAAAAAAATATACTCATAAGGAATATTAAAGAAATTTTATGGCTATTGGTTTTATATTTTGTGGAATCTCATTATTCGGTATACAAAGTGCGGTTAGCATTGCTTGCAGGAATGTAATGTATTTGGGGTTTTAGAAAAGAGATCGTCGTTGCGCACCAAAGGACCAAATTCTAATCTTTGGGTATCACATTATTATTACTCTACCAAAAAAAATCGTTAATCCCCCTATGTACGGTAAAAAAAGTATCACAGTTTAAGTATTTGAAAGCTTCAAAACTTAACCAAAAAGAATTGTAGCGTTTCAGTAGATATTTTGGCAGAGGCCTTCACAGTTGGGTTGGATACACCACTAAGTTCAACGCCTCTTTGCATCTAGTTCTATTTCAACAATTTTTTTCATTAATTAATGGTGATCTTACAACCAAGAGATACATTTTTCGTTAGCCATGATCTCCATACAACTAAGAGAGTGCGGCAACAATTTTATTGATCTTTTTTTGTTGGAAAGACTCGCGTGGAGATTTCATTAATCAAAGGAAAAGCAAACAGAATGAGGGGGACATGCCAAACCTCACGAGAAGGAGAAAAACAAAAAAAGAAAGCATGCTAAAATTATTTGAATCGATAAAAAGACAGACTCGATCTGTCACCATCAAAATACCCAAACATTTACATTTAGTTGGTTCAACAATAGTTAACCAAATGGTTAGCCGAGCACTTTCATATCAACCATATTCTTCTTTACAATAACTAGTTCAAAGGACTCAAATGCTAGTTAGAGAGTTGTTCAATTGCTTAGATATTATAGACGTATACAAGACACAATCGAAGCAAAAACGATTTGATTCACTTGAATCGATTCATGAACTTTATAGCCACGGTTTGCAAATATGCATTCCTTAGTTTATATAAGTTTAAGTTCACGAATAACCGTTTTTAGAAAATAACCAACCTAAGTACGTGGACTGGTACACGAACTTAAGTACCCGGAATAAGTTTGTTTACAATTCACAAACTCCAGCAGATTTTCACGGGACGTGACCTTCCGATGGTACGCGTACTGGTACGCGGACTTTAGTTCCGTTTTTCCTGATCAACAAAGTACGCATACTTTGGTTCAAGGAATAAGGACTTACACATGTATGAGTTATCACACAATGTTTATATCCTACAATGGTTATATTCTAAACTCTAATTTCAATCATTGAAACATTCTTAGAGGGCGTTATATAATTGTTATTCACAAACCATTTTTCGTCAAAACAATATTCAAGTAATTGAAACTTAATATGACTTGCGTCACTAGTAAAGATGAACTTGGCCAAAGCGAAAGCTTACCAACACATATTTCGAGAAATAGATAAGCGAGATAAACTCGGCTCGAAATAGCAAATGTGTATAATCATAGTCTATATAGCAATACGACTTTTGTCTCAAGATAGGAGATAGAGTAGATATACTTTTGAGTGATAGATAAGTTCAAGTCTCCACATATCTTTTAGTCGATGAAGTTCCACCAGTTCCTAGAGTAGTTCTTCGTCTTGTATGATGATCACCATGGAGTCTAGAGCTCAACCACACTTTCTATCCTAGTCCGAGACATAGCTATAAGTAGACTAGAAATCAAGACTTATAGTTTTGATCACTAACATTGACAAACATGCTTGAGATAGCAACGCATGCGAGTTCGACCGAGCAGTGCTCTAACAACTACTACTTGGAGCTTTTGGAGAGAGCGGTGACTAGGGTTTGCTTTCATTTATTTTTCATCTTCTCCATTTTTATTATTGATTATGATGAACTCAAAAGCTATGAGTAGCTAAACAAATAATATTGGTTATGGGATAAAGTTGATTTCTCAAATATGATATTTGCATCAATGAATTAGTTTTGTCTTAGTAATTTATTGTTTATGATTCATGGTTTATATTGTCATATGATTTGATTGTTTGTTTGGTTGAGTCCGGAATCAATCCGATTTGCATTCATTTCTAAGCTATATTAGGGTTTTCAACACAAAAAAGTTGTTTATCCCTGATTCTAAGTAGCATAGTGTGGTTATTGCTTGTAGTGATACATCTCTATAATCATATATGAATCATAACCTTGGTTAAATTGAATTAGTGCTTTTACACGTTTGCTTGCCTTGATTAGTCTTATTCTATAGAACTTGGTGCTTTTAGGGAGTTAAACTTAATTGTGCTTTTACACTTTAGGTTGCTTTCTAGGAAGAATTCACATATACATCTTTTAATGTGGTTGTGATGAAATTAGGGAATTAGCGGGATATACTTGCGATCAAGGTATCCTAGGACTTTTAGTAAATGAGAGATTAAAATATCAATTTTAGTCATTGGTAGACATATATGTTTGTGAATGATACTATCCCGTGATCAATATCTTCCTCTTATTGATTACTTTCATATTTTCTGGCTTTCAATTATTTTTATTGCTTTATTAAAACAAAAATCCCCCTTGGTTACTAAGAAACTGAAATTTTATAATAACAAAAACCTCTCCGTGGGAACGAACTCTTTCTTACCACATACTTTATTTAAATTTAATTGAGTGAGAAAGTGAAATTATTTTTGACGCATACGACAGCGATCAAATTTTGGCGCCGTTGCCAGGGAGGCATACCACACTTCCAAACAAGTTTAGAATTGGTTCATCTGTATTCCAAGAAAACTATGTGATTGATCAAATATCAAATCACTAATCATGGGTTTACGTATCTACCAAATACAAGGATCGGTTCTACCTTAATATGGTTATTGGGACCGGTTACATCAGTTACCAGGATCGGTTACGTCAATTACCAGGACCGGTTACCATATACTCATGGTATTACTTGTGATGGGTTGCACAAGTCACTAGGATCGGTTACACCAATTACCAGGATCGGTTACCCAATTACTAGGACCGGTTATGCCAATTACCAGGATCGATTATACAACTCTTTTGTGATCGGTCACACCAATTACTAGGATCGGTCACACCAATTACAAATATCGATCATACCATCTTAGGTGATTACTTAGGATCGGTTACACTAATAAAAGTCATACCAAATCATAAGTCAGGCACTGTGACTAGTTTTACCAAGATACATAACAAAAAATGATCGGTTCTACTAACTCACACATATTGGTAATCCAAAGATATGCAATGAATAACAATACCAATAAGCCTAGCGATTTCCCTTTCGATTCATAAAACAAGTTCATGAATGTAATTCCTTTAAACAAATGTAAACATTGTTTCCTATGACGAAATCTTCACATTTACCCATACACATAATCACAATAGCATTCATACGATTATGTCGATGTCTTATATACGAAGTTCAAAAGATAAGCGTTATACTTCGTATCCTAATTCCTTAACACTATGATCATGTGATCATGTCTCACTACTAGAGGATAATCATTCGCAGCTTAACCGTTAAGTTTTCAATATAGAACGACTTGAAAGATACGTTAGGAATGAAACAGTTCAAGTCAAAATATTACTAACCTCAAGAGGAAGGATGATGTCGTCGTTGTAGTTTGTTACTTATTCACATTCTTCAAGTCTTCGAGTAATACTTGTATGTCTCATATTCCTAATCTTTCTAGTCTAACCTATACGAAGTTGTCTCTAGTAACATAATCAAGCAACTCTTTAAATGAGTTTTGATTCACTAAAATATGACAACCAAACTTGACATACCAACGCTTGGTGGGTTCAACCGAGCTATGCTCTAACAATACCATTACACCACAAATTCTTCTAATATACCACAACCCCGACAACAACCACTTTATATGAATCAAACAAGCAAACTCACAAATATAACACTACTGTAAAGACAATTATTTAAATATTGATTGGTTTAGAATGCTAATAAAACTTCAAGCTTACCTGCTGGCACTAGAGACGCTAAGAAAGTGCAATATACAACTAACTTAAAATAATAAATCCTATAGTAACTGGGCGTGAAACGAAACTTCCAAATATGTCATGTATAACACGATTAAATTGCTAAAACAAGAATAGGAATCAATAAGAGGATTATGAATCCCATGACATTCATTCAATAAGGATGCAGTTGTAATGCAAGACTAATAGGAAAAAAAAATACAATTGTTGTCGCAATTAAGTCATATTTTAAGTTATAACCATTTTAATTAAAAAAAAAAACACTAGAATTTTTTCAGGGTTCAGAATCCAAATGAAGTCTATAAAATTATCCAAATGACGTCTACAAAATTATTTCTAAAATATCATATCTTCTTGGCAGCAACATCATGACTCCTTCACCTACAACTAGTGATAATACTACAACACCAGCAGAAATTGCTAAAGTTATTACACCCATTTTCTCATCCACATAAAATGATACTTATGGTATACCTCCTCTTCATGAGAATTCAGTTTCAGTTTCACATGTTCAACAAGAAGTGCAGCAACAAAAACTCAATGACTTCTCTCAAGTACTACTGCAACAACAAGGACAAGTATTGCCCAACAATAATGAAGATGTGATACGCTAAATGGATTATTACCACCACCACAAAAACAAGAAAAAAAAAAACACTTGTTTTTTTATGACTAATATATGTATCAATCAAAGTCCAAATTATATAATGATATAGTATGGTCTCTGAATAATGTAACCAGAATGAGAGTAAAAGCAGAAATACAACATCAAAAAAGACATTCACTATTTATTTTATTGTTGTTTAATGCACACAAGTACTATTAGTGATTGGTCATTAGGTGTACATCATTTGAACTTAATTATTCCCTAAAATATGACTAAGTTCATTGGTTCTCTTTACATCTCAAGGGAAAATAGGGAAAATTAATGACAATATCGAATACATCTAAAACCAGTACATACAATGGTTGCAAATTAATATTTACCTTGATGAAACAGATTTTCTAGGTGTTACTGTAGAAGCACTGTCTGCAACACATGAAACCATACTTCCTGATACTAACGTGGGGGTTTCCACAAACACGACTGCAAACAATGAACAAGATACATAAGCAAGGATATCAAGAGAACAAAAAGACCTTGTTAACTGCTCATTACCAACCATACCAATGTTTCTATCACCAGCACCACCACCCTCACTACTACAACAAAATCCACCACCACTACAAACAACATCCACCACCATCATCGGAATAAGCACTAGTGCTGCAACATCCACCAGAACATCCAAACAATTCATTTCATACTAACATACACAAGTGATTTTAATAAAATTTACCATAAACACTAAATTCGATCGAACCAAAACCATAAAACTAACAAATTTAATTAATCGTACTTCACCAATGCATTTTTTCCAAAGCAATAAAAAAACCCATAATTTCAAACACAAAAACAAAAAATAGATTATAATACATACCTCCACCATCGCCGCCACCACCACTCCTTAAGATTCAATAGAACCAATTACTTTCTAGGGTTCGTCTCAAATTAACTGGAGATTTCTAAGATTATTTATACAAACCTGATTCATCGATCTCTCTGGAATTCGTTTAGTTTTGATTCTCTATTTCAATTAAATGTTACATAGATCGAAACCTAAAAAACAAATCTCTCAATCGCTTGGATCTTGAAATCACTGATAATAGAAGGAAAAGAAGACGAAGAAGAACAAAAAGAAGATCGACTGCTAGTGATGATGCTGGAGTGTGGGTGGTGCAGGAATAGATTGTGTTAAAGTAGAGGTGGTTTTGTAATCATGGTGGCGATTGAGATGGTGGTGGTGGAGAGCGATGGAAATAGATAATCGGAGATTGAGATACACAAGAAGAAATAAAGAAGAGGGGACGATGATGGAAGGTTAAAAGAGGAATCATAGAATTTATGATTTTAATAAAAATTTCAATTTTGCCATCAGGGGTATTTGTGAAGTTTCTCAGGGATATTTATGAAGGCCCGTCAGAAGTAAAGGTATGTGTTCAATTTCCACTAAGTTATATAGATGGCCACGGTCAACCAACTTCTCATCTCGACTAACCTATTATAACAGTATCACTAAGCTCGTTAATTCCCTCACTCTGATATTCCAAGCAAACAATAATATATATAAACAAATCATTCAGCGTATGAGAGAGTATAAAGCATGCAAAAGTGATTTAAGAACTCTAATGACGATTTATATAGTGCGTAGCTGAAAGATATAACTTGAAATGGAAAATTGATTTTTCTTTTTTCGCACCAATAGTACCATGTAAGCATAATCGTGTCTTTTATCAAACATTTCATGTTGGTACTGTAACAACCAAAACATGTCACCCATGATCAGCAAGTATGAAATACCAGACACGGTACCAGCTGATATGTATTTGTATGATGATTGCAAACAGGTCTTATATCAATGAACTAAGTAAAACCAACGGATACCCCATGTAAACATGCAATATCTTAAAATTATAGATCAGAGTTATTTTACATTGGTTTTGATATCTATAAAACGAACGAAAAACTAACAGTAAAATGTAGCAGTATCTTATACAATTATGTTTGCTTAAAAATGTTCAGTATCTAACATAGTATCATCATAACAGTTTATACTTCGTATTCTATGTTGAAAGGCTGATGCTTAAGAAATTATTAGAGTATATTGTGTCTTATAAATGAAATTTCCCGAATCCTTGGCTCGGCCCATGTGATATTATCCAAGGAAACCACAAAACCTTTGTTAAAAAAATATCAATAAAAAAAGTCAAATTGAAAAATATTAAAATTGTCCACATTTGTAATCCCGCTAGAAATGGCTAAGCGCTGATTTTTGATTAAGATAAGAATATTGGCAACCATGTAAATATCATGTTGATCAGTACCATAAATCAATCTTAATAAAATTTACTAACTGTACCGGTTTTTTTTCTCCAAATTGTAGGTAACTAAACTGCTTAATCCAGTCAAAAGTGTCTCTAAATATTTCAAAAAAAAAAGGTCCAAATACATGTTTGTGTATGTCCAATGCATGTGCCTGCACTTCATAACCAAGAAATGGTTTTAAGGGCATACATAAAATGGTTTTTCGGTTGTGAATTGTGAAAAATAAATGTAGAAGATAAGATAATAAGATCAACTAACCTCCACATCATGCAATGAAGCAGAAATCAGTAACCTAGTTACTAACACTAAGGAGTCAGAGTGCTTAAACACTCCTTTACGCCCACCCCCACCCTCATAACCTCTATAATTGATATGTAGGTCAATGTTTGTCATCTACCACCAAGTACAAGTATAATCATGGCACATGTTGGTTTACATGACATTTTCTGCTTGCTCTATCCTTGATTTCCTTCATATATAATCAACTAAACCTTCATTAGACATAACCAACATGCATCAAGCATAGACCATAATCATCTAACTTAGGAAAAAGATCAATCAAAGTTAATAAGATTGTAGATCAAGGCAATGTATTCAACTTAGACTATAGGTCCAAGCATTTTCATGAAGACAATTGCATAAAATGTAAATTATTAGTGTTTTATGTAAGTTTCACATTTGTTCTTGTTTGCTGTCATAAACAAAAATGGTTTATAAAGAGCAACTTCAACATATCATGAAAATGTTTGGATAGCTTTGAGAAATGTCTAACTGGCAAAGTATTAATCTGGTTTCTCCATATAAGAGAAGCATTTCACCGCCAAGTGAAACTGGCCATGCATTGGAACATAGAAAAAAGATCACTTTAGTTTTAAGACCTCAAAGCGGTAGAAGTAACAAATCACATTACAAATTCAATCTCTGGTCATTCGGTAGAAGTAACAAATCACCTTACAATTTCAACCTCTAATCATCTTGTCAAATATGTTGTAAGAGCACAAAAGTGACCCGTAGTTTGTGTTAGAGCATTGCTTGGTTGAACCCACTAGTTGGTATGCCAAGTTAGAATAAAAACGTATTATTGATTTAGTCTCCTAAAAGTCAGTTCCGGACTAGATTAGGTTTAAGAAGTAGAATATATAATCAAGGATATATTTATTCAACTAGATTAGGTTTAAGAAGTAGAATATATAATCAATTAAAGATATCCTTGAAGAATGAAGATTGAAGACTACAAGAAGACATCTTAGATAACTTCATTACATGTTAGTAACAAACATTTGATTCTCTAGTTTACTATACCTCTCTATCTATCGAAACAAGTGCTCACTCTATGGAACAATTCTTATGACAGCAAATATACATATATGTATACACTCGAGGATATTTGATCCCAAGACTTTTGTGAGAATTAACTTGTACTTGGAAAGGTCCTCATGCTGAAGTGAATGATAATACGAATTGAATGAGCCAACAATCACTCAATTCCGAGTTATAACGAAGAAGTTATGAGTGATTTATTAAAGCAACACTTACCATGTTTGTTTCTAAGGCAGTTCGTGATCGTGAATAAGAAATCGTACACGAGTTTTTTTGTAATAGTTCGTGAACTAAAAAGGGAGATACGTGACTAAAGGCCATTTTAGTCAAATACTTAGTGTTTTCTTTCCTAGACAAGGTAGCTTTGTTTCCGAGCAATCTAGCCTTGATCATTCACTATAAATTAGGTTTCACATAATCACACAATCTATCCCTTGAAAAATTGTGTGTATGTTGCATAAGGTTATTTTCCATATCTTTGTTCTTCACGAACAAGAGTGATATTTCAAAAGACTTTATTTGGGGATCGGAAAGCATAGGCAAACCATCTACTTTAATAGTTACGGAACCTGTTTCTAGGTGTTTTTCATAAACCCTAGATTTGATAGATCAAGATATATCTAGATTATTTCTAGGTGATCTTGTGAGGAAGAATCGATTAGGTTACGGAACGGTAAACTCTAATTATTGAGGAGCATCTTCTAGGGATATTCTGAAAAGTAAAACTTCTAAAGTACCCCCGTTTTTTACAAATTTTATAAAGTACCTTTTTTTTACTGCTTTTTTCATGTAACAGTTTCCATCCAGTTAAATGCTAGGTGGCAGTTATCTCACCTATTGAAAGTCTTATTTACCCCTGAACACATCTCCTTGGTAGGGAGGATAAATGATTCGACGATCCTGAACCAGGCTCGACGAACCTGAAAGTGGTGTAACGACCCTGAACCGGGCTCGACTAACCTAAAAAATGTTGTAGAAGATTGATTCTCCACCAATCAAAAACCCCAAAACACTTGGGAATGATGAACCCTTTCGGGGAATGATGAAACAAACATGAAAATGATGACACGATCCTGATACTAACAAGTAAAGGGTAAATAAGTAAACTTTAAAAAAAGTAAACTACTGTTGACTAACTATGATGGAAAACTAAACAGTGGGGGCACTTTAGAAAATTTGTAAAAAAACGGGGGTAACAAAAAAACAAGGCCAAAAAAATGGGGATACTTTATAAATTATCCTTATCTTCTAAAGAGAATTAACATTCTGCTAGAGGAATTTCAAGAGCATCTTCTAAAGAGGATTGGGGTTCTTCTATAAGGTTTACAGCAGGAATTTTGGTGTTCTTCTAGTAGTTCTGCAGGTGCATGAATACAACTGAAGCAAGTATTATATCTAGTCCGAAATCTAGTAGTAGGTCCCGGGGTTTTTCTACAAGATTGTAGTTTTCCTCGTTAACAAAAATCTCTGGTGTCTGTGTTATTTTTTTTCGCGTTATATTTTTTCATCTTTATAATTGAAATATCACAGGTTGTACGTATATAAACCTAGATGGTATTATCTTAACTCTAAAGAACCTAAAAGACTCGTTCTTGTTGAATTCGTATCTTGAGATAATACCATTTTGGCTGATTAGAAACAGATTCTACATGTTACAAAACAGGGTTGTAACAGGCAGGTTCTGTTTCAAAAGGTGGCGTGACAAATATTTGGCCCTACAAAATTTATTTAATTTTGGGTTTGTAATAGACTGGTACTGTTACTACGTGTCATTTTGAAACAGCTTCGTCCTGTTACGATTTTTTTTTAACAGGGACATCGTAACAGTACCCAACCGTTACTACGTGTCATTTTGAAATAGTTTACAGCTGTTACTACAGGACAGGATGAAACAGCTACAAAATTTAGTAACATCAAAAAAAAATACTGCATGTCAAATACTCCCTCTTTGACCTGGTCAATATTGACCATCGTCAGTACACATTCAGCTGGAATTCAAAATAACCTTCAAATCTTTCATTCCATCCATCCCATAGATTCAATCACACATTCAACAATAACTTCCTTTATTAACAATAACTTTTGTTCTTTCTACATTCGAATTGGTTCGGAACTTAAAAGACAATCCCTAAGTTTTATTCTATTGCATAATTCCTAGGTTTTATTCTTAGGGTATATGAGATAAGAATCAACCAACAAAAACAGGACTCACATGATCAGTATTTGCCTTCACATTTGAAGCAGAATTGGTGAAGCTAATGGAATCCAATGCCGCAACAGCTATGCGGTAACTTCAATGCCCATTGGTCTTGCACGAGACATCTCTTCCAAGAACGAAGCATTATCAAACCATCATCACATTCCATCCATCCCACAGATCCTTCATCAAACCTTCAAGTCACGACGAGAAGTACAAATAATCAATGAAACATGTTCAGAAACAGCATGCCATGTCAAATAGTTGATTATTTTGAGTAAGTAATTCAAAATAAAAAATAAAAATTCTACTAAGGCCAGCAAAAACCCTAATCCTAAGACCAGAGTCTAACTGTTGTTCCTTGATGTTCAGTATCATGAAATTGTAAAGTTCAAACTTGCAGGAAACATATATTGAATATGCCATACAATAAAATGTATTGATTACCTAAAAAAAATTGTAACTAAAATTCTCTTGTCCACGGCCATACAATGTGACATTAGTTTGCTAAGGATTTCCTTGAAAATGTATAAGACTGCACTCAAGATGGAAATGGCACAATACGTGTATGATGTCGCATAAGAATGTCATAGTTTACTGGGATAGCAGTTACGCGTTCATTTTCTTAATTTGTGAGATGAAATTATTTCTGGGTATAACAGTGGATTCATAGAAGCAAACTTATTCTAGCAATTGGTAATTCAATGCCATGTCATAATCCAACCATGTGATTCTAGAAAATGCTATTTCGGAAGACTGAGGTTTGGAAACTAGAGATACAATGAGACACCAGTTATACAACAACAAGATTCACATATAGTTGAAGGAATCACCTAGACTGTAACCGATGATGATGATGATGACGATGACGATGACGATGCGAATCCACCATTAGCAACAAAAAAACCTGACTTGCCTATCTAGGTGTTTCCATATGATAAACCTAATATTAAAAGCAGCCGACTACATGAAGTTGATGCAACATATCCGAACTCCTAACATAGTCAGGAGCATTTAGATTTCTGGTATAAATAAACTTACTTGTTGCTAAGAAAAAATCAAGTTACCTCTGAGGCAAGGGGCGCTCTTGAACTGTGTAAGAACGATGTTAGCTTGTCAGTCAAGCTCATAGCACCACGAAGACCACCCCAAAGTAAAGCAAGCTTTTCCACCAGTCTTAACATTGCTACTGACCTATCCTGATCCACATATTACATGGTTCAGATTATTACAACAACAACACAATGGTCCTAAGGATATCAATAAAGTACCTTAGTTGCACCTTCCACCTCTCCAATTACACTGAAGTTCCCACTAGCGTAATACCTCGCAAGTACAAACTCAAGGTCAAAATCCATAAATTAAACTTAATAATAATAGAAGTATAACTTGAATTGCTTACCAGGGATTGACATTTCCCCGGCTGGCTACTACTGCTTCAACTGACTTTTTGTGAAGTCACCTGCATTCACATATAACATAACAAAAAACACCAATGTATATACACAAACAAATGATGAACTGAAAATGAAAATTTATTCAAAAGCCAGTTAAAAAAGCTATATTAAACCAAAAAAGGTTGATTCGCGTAATGCACAATTGCACAAAAAGAACAAAAAAGACCATATAAGTTAGAACAGTTATTACGCGAAGCAAGATGGCTGAGATATCCATAAACTTTAAGCCATATCTTTGGATGATACATCGCTAGATTTGATGGACCTCTTTGGATGAAGCACGACTCCTCCAATTCCAACTTCCCTGAAGGTACACGCATACTTGTTAGCCTTCACAGTTACTTCATCTGGCATGAGAATATCATCGAGACACACCTTGGAAAGATTTTCAGGTATGACTTCTCCGTGAAACATACGTCCTAAAGCACCAGTACAAAGCTTACCAACTGCAATTAGTTCATCCTATATGTTCAACAATGAACATTTTGGCATTTCACGAACTGCTGATGAAGCTGGTGATACCATATTGCCAACATGTGAACTTGTCGCATCATATGAAACTGATTGAGGTGAACTATTTTGCCCTTGATGACAGTTGACGTCTAATTCTCTTGAGGTGCTGGCGATGTTTGAGGGAACTGATGCTGGCGTTGAAGATTGCATATCCTTCACTATGTTGCACAATGACGCAAGGCATGTGATTAGAACCCCCACCTTGTCGCCTAAGTCTTCCACCATCTGATGAACACCACCCTCCTTCGATTTCAGTTCATATACCTTGGCACTTGCAGGAGCAGAAAGCATGATTTGCGTACGAGATATATGACCAACAGAATGAACCCTTCCTCTAGAATCTCTCCCAAAAGGTGCAGACATCGCACAAGGATCTTCAACTGGAAGACCCGTAGTCTGCTTTTCTTTGATTTCTTCTTGGGTCTTCTTAAGCCGATCCTATAGTGTTGAGCATAACATTTCAGTAAATTATAACTATATTAACTAACAGGTAATCTAACAAGTAATCTAGCAAATTTGGTTGATTCTGATTCTTCTATTTGTGGTTTCCACTTTTTTGAAGTCCAAATTTAGGTATCAGTTTAATAATAAAGCAATCAAGCCCCTTAATCATTCTTCAACCAATGAATATGTGATGATAGATAGTATAGTATGCAAGCTAGTACATAGTTTTAGAAGACAGATTCAATAACCGAAAAGATGGTCTGACTCACGGCGTATGGCTTGGCGCTAGGTAAAATAGCCTCACCCTCTTGTGTATGAGCTTTAAACCACACATCCTCAGAAGTGATCTCTACGCCAGGATTTGCGTCCTCCTTAATTTACAAATACAAAGAGGATCAGTCATTGTGCATATATAAGAGTTTTGAAGTAAGCTGCATTGTTGAAATTATACATACCAGTTCAGCTTTCAATAAACAATGAGGTTTGCGACCAGAACAGTGAGCGTAGTCGTAATTTTCTCTTTTCCACTTGTTGTCAATTCTACTTTTCGCTGCCTTTTCCTCACTTTCACTTTTACAAAACACCTTCCAGTCCTCTAACTTTACAATTGGTGGCAGATTTTCAATCTTATCTTCTAGAGTAGTACGCTTATCATAGTAGTTTTTGCGTAACTCAGTTTTGAATCTCCTCCATGGACCAGCCGCTAAATTCAGAACAATTTCCTTGGATGTCTCTGGTAGACTATATTCTTCCTGGAAAGCCACAACCAATTAATGGCTTGCTGATTTCAGAACACACCTAAAAGAAGTAACTAAGGAGTGAACAAATATATCATGGGACAAGAGTTATGTACCTTGAGGGTATTCCATACATCATCCTTACACATTAGAGGCACAACGTCCCAGCTTTCGTATGAAACAAGCACATGTGTACGAACCAAGGTGCCCCTCTGGTGACCAAGTTGTGTGGAGTTCTTGGAAATTGGTTTTCCATACGCATTGACCTCAACTGGTTCTGCCATGACCTGTAAAATACCAAACATCAGAATAAGAAATGTTGCACAAGAGAAAACAGATTGTACTGATCCATACTCATCTCCTTGTACTGATCCATACTCATCTCCTTGTACTGCTTGTACCGATCCTTCCCCATGATAACGCCATGTTGTATACGACGAACAAACACCATATTTGAGCAAATGTAATGAAATCCAACTCAGTGAATGCAATCCTTTACCATTCAAACATCGACGACAAGGGCATGAAAATAAAGTACTTCCACCACCATTATTCTTGGAAAACTGCATAAATGACCTCACACCTTGTACATAATCTTGAGACTTACGGGGACACTTCATCCAACTCTTACTGACATTAAATGACATTTTCCCTTCAAAAAACAGACTTTACGTGATTAAAAAATACCCGTAGTCCTAGTGGTAGGGTTGCCGAAGCCCTGCAAGTTAACGACAGAAAACATCCTCTCAAAGAAGAGAGAATAATTTCGCAAATCACCACCAGGACTATTATCACCATGCGAGGACCAGACTTACACAACTTCTTAAGTATGTACATTACAAAGAAACCTAGAAAACTTCCCAAGTTCAGTTCACGGACCACCATGACTATTATCATGTTATATAGCATGTTAATAACGACACCAAAACATCATACATGCACCATCATGTTATATATCATGTTAAAAGAATAACAAAACTGACACATTGTTCTCTAATAAGGGTGGTCCTCAACAAAATATTAAAAATAGATTATTAGACCAAAAAGAGCTTTATCAACATCATTGTGAACACTAATATAGAACGCTACTGTTGCCACAAGACTAGCATGTTTAGGTTTGCCTAAGTCTGTACATAATACAAAAGTAATATACACATACTAAAGAAGTGATAGACACCACAAAAAGATGTATACACTATGCACATATGAGGACAAAAACTTTGGCACTCCAACCTCTCCACTAGAAGATACTCACTCAAGCCAAACGTAGCACTCGCCTTCCTTTTCCTTTAGTTCGTTCTCGCCTTCCTTTTCATTTAGTTCGTTCACCTGGCATTAAGAGGAAAGGTAATGAGCAAAGTCCGGTGGAAGCTTATAGTAAAAATCGTAAATACAAATGGAAATTGAACAAAAAGGGAAGAACATAATACAGCTCAAACAAAACATATCATTCATACATTGATACTTGAGAAAGGATGGAAGATGGAGAAGCAGTACATACATAGAGTTCTAATTGACATGGATTACATAACACCAAATTTTTATGTAAATAAAGCTCCAGAATTAAAACCCGCACCTCCCATGTGTATTTTTCTAATTTATATAGAACAATAGAGGCCTCCACCTGAACCCATGTTATATATCATGTTAATAACATGACTATTATCATGTTATACATCATATATCATACAAGAAAAGAGAATAAGCTCACTGAGAATTAATCAAGAATGTACCTTCTCAGACTTCCAGACTTATACCTTCATAAGATCAACTCTGATCAGTTCTTCAAGTTCCAACTCTGATCAGGAAGCAAATGAAATCATATTAGAACCATTAAATCAATTCATATAAACATTATCAAATAGGCATTCAACATTATATATATTAACTGAAAATAAAACCATTAAACTAGCATGTAAAAAATCTGATCAAAAACAAATATTTTAGAATGTATTAACTAACTGTAACAGACAGGAAATTTCCCTTCAAATGGGCTGATTTTTCAACTCACTAGCAAGGCCAAATCCCCCGTCTGTCACTCAGAAATAAAACAAAGTAAAATATGCATCCAATTCGGAAATCTAGCAATAAATTTTTCTTTCCAAGGCCACGACAATGAAAACAAAAATGAAATACACTTATCGTAGCTTTGAAAATATCAAAGAAATTTCTTATTGATCTGCCTTAAACTCTAGCGCACTGTTATTCTACGTTTCCCACAAATAATCATGTATACCTTATGTTGTGAGTAATTTTTTTGCTTTTGACAAAAAAAATTCCGTGCTATCTTTGTTTTGAACTTTGCATCACAAAAACCACAGTATGTGTGACAGAATTTCTCGGTTTCGATATATATTGAACACAATGTGTATATATTTAACTTTATTGGTGCATGTAGGTATGGTTCACTTTAAGGTAACAACACAATCTTTACTGCCGTGCGAACAGTGTACAGAAGTTGATGCAATGTAACTTTATAGACTATCTTGATTAGGTACGGAAAATTAATTATGCTTATTACTATGAATAGCATTATATAGGAAATCAGACGAACTAATGCCTAGGTGGTAAAGTACAAAAACCAAAAGAGGCATTGGCAGTCTTTGACAATATCATAGACGTGTTGTTCAAAATAGTGTCATAGGAAGTACTAAAGAACAACTCCCACTTCCTTTCCTACATCAAATCTTTGCATTACAAACTTATTTTGTTTACAAAAAGTTATAAAGTAATAAATCTAGTGCCACACGAAATGAAATGTTGTCATGCTCAAGTGGGTGAAAAGCATTACATCTTCTGCAAGACTCAGTAAAAAGCTTCCTGAAAAGGTAGTCACGTAATCCCAGGCATTATAAGACCCTACAAATCCACTACAACCGATCATCTTCTCCTGATCATGACATTATAACTTGGAGATATCTTAACATGTGATCTCAAACAAGTTGCTTTTCCTTAGAAGTATTAGTATTATGGCATTAGGTTATAACATCAGGAAGCTCTAAATGACATTTCAGATAGGTGATATTTACTGTCTACTAGGTATGTAGACTGCATGTTTAAAAGAAGAAAAAATGCTTGGATAAACAGAAGATATAAAACTAGTCAAATACGCATAATAGTTCAGTACACAATTCACTTAAAATGTAATAGTATATAAAATGGAATTCCAAAGTCAGTAATCTACAAATGAGACTTGCTAGCAGATGCAATTCTGACACCACATATTCTTCTCTTTTAATGGTTGAAAACATATAAATGCAGAAGCAAAAGTACATACATATAGTAAACCATAAATTTAAACCCAAATGCATTATACATCCAAAAATCGGACCTTAGATTCTTTATATATCCAAAATACGATAATTCATGGACCATATGAAGATATTTAAAACTATCCCAGATTTATCCCCATGGTATATATTGTTATCACTACAAGGTTCTATCGAATACCGACATTCATAGTATCAAAACAAAAACAGCATAACAAATCAAAATGACACACCTTTATTCAGTAGAAGTTGGAACCCAGCATCAGCTTCTTCTTCCAAGAATCTCACCACCTCCAGTTGTTCCTACCGAAATCAAAATCAAGTCAAAATTATGTCAAACTTCATAAACATAGAGACCCTATAAAAGATACCAAAAATCATCAGATGAAATCTAAAATCTCATTTAAATCGCAACCCTAATTGAAAATCACATATAAAATCAAAACCCTAACTGAAATCTCATATAAAGTCGAAAACCTAAACAAAAACTCTCATATAAAATGAAAATTCTAATCGAATATCTCATTAACAGATCAACACCTTAATCGAAACCCTAATCGAAAAGAATATCTGAAAGAACATATCAAAAGATTTAAATTAACAGATCGAAACCCAAATCTCATTACTTACATCTTCAGCTTCAAATCGAAACAAAATCAAAACCCTCAAATCGAAACCTTCTGGGAATGAAAATGAAGGAGATGAAATATCTTCTGAAAATGAAAGAGATAAGGAAAAAGTTGTGCGGTCGAGAGCATGGTTTTTAAAAGCGTACGCTTCGCTTCAAATTTCAGCATTTCGCTCCGAAGCGGTCATGTGAAGTGCATCTTTCATGAAGCGTACGCTTCACGTTTCGGGGCGTTCGCTTCGCTTTAAATTTCAGCATTTCGCTCTGAACGGTCATATGCAATGCGCTTTTTGACTTAGTCAACTCATTTTCCGTCTTTTTAAAGCTTTTAAAATAAAAATATGAATGTTTCAAGGATTTTAAAAGAAAAATAGGAATGTTTTAAGGGGGAATCAAACACCCCACCTCCCACTAGCCTGGAGAAGGTTGAACTGGGGTGCACACGCTTTGTTTTTTTATAATAATTAGACTTATATAAAATTTATATAATTACTAGTTACGACTAATTTATTTATAAGAAAACATCAGCTTCAAACATCAACCATGAAGCGACGCTTCACGCTTCGACATACTCATCGCTTCCTAAAAATGAAAAACGCTTCACGCTGAGCTTAACGCTTTCAATACCTTGGTCGAGAGAAATGGAGGATTAAATGGCTAAGTCGTGTGACCAAGGGGATAAAATGCTAAGTCATGTGTGACCAATGGAGGAAATATCCTCAGTTTTACCTGGCTTGGGTGGAAAAAACATGAAGGTGTGACCACCCACGTACACGGATGGCACATGTGGAATCATATCCTATTGTAACTGCTACGGGACAGTTACGAATTTTGACAAGTTTTGTAATGACTTACTTTGTTACAACCAATTTGTAACAGCAGTTTCCTGTTACGAATTCGTAACTACTCATAAGCTGTTACAAATTCCTGTTACTATTCCCTGAAAATGGTGTAGTGGTTCGTGAACAATTTCTGTATATACTAGGTTTACCTCGTTAAAAAGCTCTTAGAATACAGTTTCCTAACCGAACGTACAGATTGTATAAGGATTGTCTATATAGGTTCCCGAACGAAAAGTTGGTCGTGTACTAGTTACCCTCTCTCTTTTACCGTTTGGACAACATCTAACACAAAGCCATGTCCTTAACTTCGGATTTTTATTCCCCTTCTATCACATTTTCCACGGAGTGAAGATAAATTAAAAGAAATGTTGTTGGGTAATGTATGTCGTACTTAACCTTCACTAAGGATTTTCATTTTTGTAAGCTAATAAAATTGTCTAATAACTATAAATTTAAATTAAGACTTATTAAGTGTGCTCATTCTACCTAGTAATTACAAACAGATCGTCAAACACAAAAATGCGTATGAAACTTTTTTTTTTTTTTTAAAAATGAATACCATGGGTTTTGAGAATACAAACCTGGTAAATGTATGCATCTTCAAAGAGGGAGAATTTCCATCTCCTTGGCTCAAACAGATTTGTCTCGCTCTCACTAGTTTATTCATGCTGCCAAGACAACCATACACGTTGAAGCTTTTAGTAAAAGTCTTATTCATCTCAATCAACTACACTAATACAATTTTTAAAGCTTCAACTCAATTTATATGAACAATCGGTGACTCCAGCCACAAAAAAACCTGCAGCTTTACGATCACCTACCAAATCCAATACCTCTCTCGTTATACCACTTTTAACAGTAGGGGAAGTAGTCGTGGCCTCTGACTTCACACGTAGTTATTGTTTCTATCCAACATTTTTGAATGAGGGATTAAATTATTGGATGATCCTCACCCCCAATATTATTGATCTCTCAATCATGTCTAACAATCACGTAGTTATTGTTTTATTAAGCTGCACCATGAAAAATTATACGTTTGGGAATATAAATACGTTTATCAGTCACCATTCTTTAATTAAGGGAAAGCTAAAGATAAAAATACGTTTTATTAAGGGAGAAGATGTGTTTTTCTTGTTATTGGATATTTTTTCCTTTCATTGTCGTTTTTCTCAGTCACCATTCTTTATCCTGGATTTAATGCTCCATGGAAAAGTTTTTTGAGTAACAGATTTAGTCTGAAACTCCTAGCAATCTTATTTGTTTGTTTTTTGAAACTTTTTTTTATTATTTCAATTGTATTGTTTTTTTTTTTTTTTTGGAATTTAATAAAATTTGGTAGTTCATGTACTCTACATATAAATCGGAGATGGTTAGTCCTGTTTCAATTATAGGCTATACACGATTTGGGGATTACTTGCGCTTAGGAATCCACGTTTTTATGTATTGTTTCCGTTTTGTAAAATCTACACGGTTTAGGAATTACTGAGTTTAGGATTTCACGTTTTTATGTATAGAAATTTATTTATTTATCAATTTTTAAATATTTTATTGTAGTTTTAAAAAGATCAAATATATGTCGTCGATCTTAAGCGTTGTATATTCACTTTGGGTTACATTGACCCGGCGCAATTAAGTATTTAATGTAAACGAAGTGTAATAATTTTTAAATATAATAATAACTAATAGAAGCATGGGTTTTCATCCCTACAAAATTTTAGCACCAATTAGGTTGTGTCAAGTGTCCTCACCATAGCTCCTGCTTTGAGGAAGTCCTATTTCGGCTAATAGGAAGCGAGGGTTCCATCATTGTTCAACGTGGAGCTTTATTTGTCAATGCCTTTTAAGGGGAAAGACTCTATAAACTCCCGAATCTTTTTTTTTTTTGGTACATTAATTAAATACTCCTATAATAGAAGCCCAACAAAAATACCCTCCCCCAAAATAAAAATACCCTCCCCTAAAAATCCTGGATTGACACATCACTCGGGGGATGCGCCCCCTCGTGAAAGTTATATTTAATGTTGAACGTCGGATATGTAAACTGAGTTTATCAACACTAACTTCTAGCTTCTAATTGATTGCACTAACTTCTAACTTCTAATTATGCCAAAACTGATTCATCGACACTCAGTATTCTCCAAATAATTCTCCTAATAATTCATCAACAATCAGCATTCTCAAAAATAATTCATAACTGCTTCATAGAAAGTAGATTGAAGCTAAAATCATGAATTATAAACAACATAACATTGAATCATGAGCCAATCTAAGTAAAGCAATAGAAATTGAAAATGAAAAACCGTAGATTGAAAAATTGAATAATACTTCTTTAAGAGATGAATAACAATCTGGAATTCAAAAAAATGTGTAGATGAACCAATCAATCCAGTAGAATCAAACACACAAAATCAAAGCTTCCAAAAATCACGATCTCTGCAACAGAAAAATACGAATAAACTAAAATCAAAGATGAAGATTTAGAAACTACAAATCGAACATGCAAATATCATATACAATTCTATTCATCTTCAATCACGAATCACCATTACAAATTTGTTTCAGAAAAACATATCGAGAAAAGATTATGTTGATTGTGTTGTTGATGAATAAAATGCTCTCAGATCTCAAATTTAAAGATTCGAATGATTAAATTGATGAACAGAGATTCAGTAGTAGGAAGAAAAAAGATTATCTGGTGATTCAAACCCTAGATTTCACAGAAAAATTTTCAAAATTTTTTTCTTCGATTTTCAACTGAGAAGATCGGATACTTTCTCTCCCTTTCTGTTTTTCTTTCCTTTGATAACTGATTTTTGGTTTTAGATTAATAAATATATATAAAGGGTATATTTGTAATGTTGCATAATTCTTAATAGACCCCTGATGGGCTTTGGATTGAGAGGGGTATATTTGTTGTGTCATAAGATTATTTGTGAAGCCCAAGAAAAGGAGGGACATTTATATAATTACCACTTTTTTTAACCTACGTAGACATAAACTTTAGACATATTTATCTCAACTCTATATGAAAACTGTCTCTTTTCTCTCTTTTGTCAGATCGATTCAATTTTTCGGGATCCTGAACTAGTCACCAACTGAATATTATGAGATTTGAGCAAAGATTGTGACCAAAATTGAGAAACTGTACAGTTAGCAATCACCATCTCCAATGGGTTCTTTTCATCCCAAAGTAACTATTGGTAAATATATGAATATTTCCTAAATATATCATTTCAGCTACATTCTTCCCTCTTCTAGTGTGTTATATCAGCCGATCTTACACTTTTAAAAAGAACGCGCGATTGGGGGATACTTATATTAATTGGGGGATATAGCTAGGAAAAAGACAAAAACAAGACTTAAATAGTAAATCAAGGTCACCCCATATCCATGTATTTTCACTAATTCCTAGTCTACCCCTCATCAATCAGGTTTAGTGATTAATAATAATTAGTTATGTTAATTGATTAGTTTGAAAATGATTTATAGAAATCTTTATCATTTTGGAGAGATTAAAAGTATGAATGTTGGGTTCAAAATTTTTGGTTGAGATGAGTGACCAAAGAGTTGTCTTTGAGTCTTCACGTTAGCAAATATGTCTTTTATGTTGAATCTTCTCCAGAGGTAACTTTGGATTCATCATGGCTGCACCTGCAAAACATCCTGCCGGCATTGATATAACTATGACCATGCCGGAACAACCAAAACCGGCATGGTATTCATAGTGATATCAGTGTCGGCACACCTTATTTTCACGTACCAAGGAATATTCAACCAACACAGTGTGTCGGCATTTTTGTCGATCGTCCATCCATGCTGGCATTTGTTGGAAATTTTCATAAATGTTTGCCACTATCCGGGGGGGGGGTGTAGCCCCTCCCGGATGTGTTCGACTTATTCAAAACCTATTCAGTTTGTGAAATTTTCTGGTTTTAATCAGTCCACTGCCGACACAGTCAGTTCATTCTCGAGAATGCGGTACTGCTAACGGCATAGTATCTTTCTTAAATTCCTTTGCCGGCACATGATGTAAAGTATCCAGAAAATTGAATTTTTTTTCACTTGACTACCGGCATTGAAGAACAACAGATAGGTTTGTATCAATTTTTATTTTTTGTTTGTATAAAATAGGTTTAATTCACTACTTTTTCTGATCTACTTTTTTTATCTCGATTTTCTACTAATTATCGTTTTTATTTTTTGCTTGGATTTTGTTGAGTCTGAGAAGAGGAAGAAGACAGGTTGGAATAGAGAAATCAACATAGGTGTGTTTTCGATCTAGTCTTGAATTCTATTGATTTCGATTTTTATGATTTAGATCTTTCTTACTTCATTTTTTTTTTTTTTTTGATTTGGTTGATATTGAGAACAGGATTTGGTTGATACTGAGAACAAGAAGAGAAATAACATTGTTTCAAAAGAAGGAAAACAACAAATCTATGTACGAATTTTATTTGGTTTGATTTCAAAACTTTTTTCAATTTTTTTTCGATTATTTGTTGTTCTTGCATGTCCGATCCGAGAATTTGTTGTTTATATTTTGTTGATACTGAGAGGAGGATGAAGAAACAATTTTGTTTCAGAAGAACAACTTCAAATTGATGTAGACATGTTGTTTTTTGTTACAGTATGTGTAACTTGAGGTTACACATATATATCTTGTTGTATTTTTAGCATGGAATTTGTATTTTTATGTTGTTTTTTGTTTTTTGTGAATTTGTTGTGAGTTTTGTTGTTTGATACTGAGAAGAGGATGAATAAACAATGTTGTTTCAGAAGAACAACTTCAAATTGATGATGTAGACATGTTGTTTTTTGTTATACAGTATGTGTAACTTGAGGTTACACATATATATCATGTTGTATTTGTGAATTTGTTGTGAGTTTTTTGTTTGATACTGAGAAGAGGATGAAGAAACAATGTTGTTTCAGAAGAACAACTTCAAATTGATGATGCAGACATGCTGTTTTTTGTTACAGTATATGTAACATGAGGTTACACATATATATCATGTTGTATTTTTAGCATGTGTAACCTGAAGTTACACATATATATCCTATTGCATGTGTATTTGTAAACAATTATAGCATTTGTATCTGTAAGACACATTGTATCTATTGCTTTCTGCATATGATATATTTCTCCCGTTGAGTATGTTGATGGCTCATTTTATGTTTAGCTTGCTGCATAGGATATAATTTTCACGAGGGGGCAACGCCCCCGAGTGAATTGCGTTCGTTTGACTTTTTATATTTTCATTGTATGTTTGTATTTTTCAGGTTGTCATGGATGTTGTGAGTTGCATGGAACATGAGACATGGAAACTTCCAATATTGGTTTGTTTTGGTTTGGAACATGGAAACTTCCAATAAATCTACCAGGGTTTAAAGATGCAGCTGATCTTCGTTTTTGTTATACAGGCATCAAAAGTCTTTTTGGCTCTTTTTTTTTTTGCATTAATTTGTTATTGCTTTAATAGCAAGAAAGAGTAATTGGATTTGTGACCCAAATTCAAATTTTTGTTCATACAATTTGTACTTGAGAATATTCTGATTGTTATTGTTGCGAAAGACTTAAAAATGAGAGTTGTAATGAATAAGAACAAACACACTCAGATTGGAACAAGCTATATTTATGTGTAACTGCGAGATACACATGCTAATTGGATGTGTAGATGGAAGTTACACATGCTTACTGGGTGTGTAGAGGAAAGTTACACAAGCTAATTGGACGTGTAGACGAAAGTTACACATGCTAATTGGAAAAAAAAAATCTCGGTGAAGGAAAAACCCTGAATAAAATACACAAGCTATATGGATGTGTAGATGAAGGTCACACTTGTTGATTGGATGTGTAGCTGTAAGTTACGCATGCTAATTAAACAGACTTAGACTTGGAAAATCCCTGAATCAAGTACATAAGCTATATGGATGTATAAATGCAAGTTACACATGCTAATTAGATGTGTAAACGAAAGTCGTACATGCTAATTGAAAGAAAAAGCAGACTCAGAACTAGAACAAACTATATCTATGTGTAACTGCGAGTTACACATGATAATTAGATGTGTAGATTCAAGTTACACATGCTTACCGGGTGTGTAGATACAAGTTACACATGCTAAGTGGATGTGTAGACGAAAGTTACACATGCTAATTGGATGTGTAGACGAAAGTTACACATGTTGTACATCAGCACATAAAAAGTAACAAAATTATAGTTACAAACAAAGACAACAAATATCTAGAACAAAATTGCATTTGATTGAACAAGATCATTAATAATGAATACAAATTTAAGCATAATATTCAATGTAGACAAGATAATCAATCAATGTAGACAAAAAAAAAAAACATTACTCTTAAATCAGACTTTATAGGCGGATCACTCAATGTTGATCTTCGTTCTTCGCTTTCAACAATTGATTTCACTCCAATCTCACTTTCACAAGATCTTCTACTACCACCGGCACCATCAATACTCATGTAACCACCACCACCATTGTAAGAAGAGTGCCATAACCAGAAATGCAAGCTAATTAATATAAAACTTATCATATAACAATCACCAGCATAACCACTACATCAATATCATGTCAGCTACATACTGTTAGTGCCATCCAAGATCATATATACCTGTAGGATCATAATATCGCAACGGACAAGGTTCGCGAGATTAATAAACGACGGTGTCGCGAGGGAGTCGCATGGAGCTAAAATAAACGACGCGATGAATAACGACAAACAAAACAATTGGAGGACATGAAACCTGGCGAGGGTTAAGAAGTGTCGCGAGAATGAATATTCGTGCACTTGCGACACTTCGCGAGACATTCCCGAAAATAAAGGATAGCTTAGCTGTCATCCACTATGTATTACCCTATATAAAGGGCTAAATGAGTCTGTTGAAGGAGAGGTCTTTTTGAATTGTGAAACAAGTCATTAGGAGAGAGAAAGTTTAAGAGCGCTTTAATTTCTAAGTGTAATTCTATTGTACTGTGTAAACATTTCATGGAATCAATTAATAAATATTCTTGATCACACATCTTTCAATGGATTAGTCAAGCAAAAGCCGAGTAAGGGGTGTAGTGTGGGATTTCTTGCAACTACATATGCGCTAGAAACAGGGAGAGAGCGAGAGATTGACGTAGAAATTGGAAAGAATTTGGATTAACGAGAGAAAAGGTTTGGAGAGATACTCAAGAATTCATTGAAAAAGAGAAATGGCTAGAAGAAGAAACGTACAAGGGCAACCAACGATTGTAAGAAGAAGTGGGAGACTTCTTTGGAGAAAGGAGGAATGAAACGGGAGAATCGTCAAGGATGAATATGAGAAATGATGGAGAAAATCAAAATCAGCCACCGATCTCCCAAAGTAACAAACGCGGTTGTGGATTATGATAGAGTAAGTGTACATACTTGGAGGTCGATTCTGAGACGAGAGGGAAGAGGAGCAGCAGATGGTGAACAATGGACAAGGAGGAGGAGAGCAAGGAATGAATGGAGAAATGAATCCAGGAAACGAAGAAATCGCAGCGTTAGAAAGATTGAGACAAACAATACACGAAGAGAGACGACTAGAGGCAGAGGAACGAGCAAACTTGACAAGACAGAATCATGAATTGAGGATGGAAAATATGAGATTGCAAAATAGGAGATCAAGAAGTAGTGTGAGATCAAGTTCAAGATCGATTAGGTAAGAAAGAAGGAGAGTTTTACCAACGGGAAAGTACCGAAGAAGAAAACCAACAAGAAAGACAAAATCCAAACACAGAGCATGGCGAGAGAAGAGGGGAAATGGAAGATCGTTATATTCCTCGGCCAGAAAATCTTCAAGATGAGCGGAATAGGGAGAATCAAGGAAACATGCAACTCCAAGGGCCGAATGACCCATTTGCTTGAAGGAAGAATAATCTTGCATGGGAGAGAAGAATTGAGAAGAAACCGAGAGATTGAGGATGACATTGAGAGGCACTACATTGAACAAGCACGGCTAGCTCGCGAGAGAGAAAGGATAAGAGTAGAAATGGAAAATCAAGAGATGGAAGAGGCAATCCGGCAGAATAACCATGACAACCGGGAAAGAAGGAGGGAACAAAACCGTACCAATAGAAATATTAATGAAGAATATGAGAGGCGCGAGATGAGAGGCGAGAGACAACCAAGAAGAGAGAACAACCGATATAATGGCGTGCGAATTGAAGAAAGAAACGAAGAAGAGCGTCGCGAGGGAAAGGAGAGAAGAAAATAACGAGCAAGAAGGTCAAAACGAGGCACGAGCGTAGAAGGAGAGAAGCGAGCTAAAAAGACCGGTAGAGTCAAACTGCGAGGCAAATGAACAAATCTTAAGAGAACTGGCTGAAATGAGAGGATCTTGAACAATAGAAGGGAAGGAGGAAGGAAACAATTGGACGAAGCCATCGCGAGAAGCTGCGAAGAATCCCTTCACGCTAGAAGTACGAGATGGGAGGAATACCTCCTAAGTGCAATCTACTGCATTAACCAACATCTTTGATGGAACAACTTTGTGCGGTACAACATATCAAGGCTTATATGAGATGTATGTTACGGTGGGAGAATCATGATGCTATACTATGCAAGTATTTCGCATCAAGCCTAATAGGAGAAGCACTAAAATGGTTTGAGGGTCGCAAGGAATACAATCACATCATTTAACCATTTACAAGCCACATTCTGGGAGCATACATAAGTAACAATTCTTCACGACCAGGTATTGAAGATGTATTCGGGTTGAAGCAAAGGGTTGGCGAGAGCTTAAGGCGATTGACAATAAGATGGAGGACCATGTGTAGCGAAATGGCGGGACGGGTTGAGGAAAGATACCTCATCCTCTCATTTGTGAATGCTCTCTTCGCGACTAACTTGTTATACATTCAAATTTTTAGAATCAAAAATACAATCACGATGGCGAAGCTGCGAGAGTTACGGGAAGAATATATCGCCTTAGAAGAAAGACAGAATGAAATGAATTCTTATCCGATCGCGAACACAAGCTCGAATCTGCGAACGCAAGCTTATTGCCTCAATTCATAAATACGGTGGCGAGCACTTCGCAAGGACGGCAAGCGAGGGAAGGGCGATGAGGGACGGCGGAAGAAAGATAGTAGCCATGGGAATCCATGACCAAGAAGAGTTTGAACGAGAAAGGAACTACTACAACCGTGCTGACAATAATAAGATTCGAGAGGCTAGATCATGTACAAGAAACTTACGGTGGACGGAGGCAAAATAATCATGCAAGGCGAGAGAAGTCGCGAGAATAGTATGGGAAGAGATTAAGATGCCTCCCTTTGAATGCTAGTGTGGAAAAGATTTGGGAAGCTATACTTGTAATGGAAGATGTACCAGCACCTTGGAACGTGGGAATGGAACCACCACCGGGCGACAGGAGCCATGAGTTTTGTTCTTATCATCGCTTCCATGGGCATCAAACAAATGATTGTAGAAACATAAAGAGAATTATTCTCAGGATGATTGATCAGGGGAAGCTGAATCACTTTCTAAGGGGAGAAGAAAAAGGCCGAGACATTACCACCACCACGAGAGATGCACGAACAAAGTGTCAGCGAAAGGAAAGGAAACATTTGTGATAGAAGTGGGAACAAAAGCCAAAAATTTGAATTGCAACTCTATCGTCCACTCCTATCGCACAATCGAAGATTTTCATGACAACGTGCTCAGTAGAGTCTTTGCGAGAGATGCTAATGATAAAGAAATAATGAGTCGGCGAGAACGACGCTTGATTAGAAAAGTGGCGGTGAAGACTATTTCTTTCTCTGCAGATGAAGTGCCAAATGGAAGAGAAACACATGATAGCCCGTTGGTTGTGAAACTAGAGATTAACCCAAAACCAGTTGATGGAGAAGATGATGAAGCGAGAAGGTTCTTTGGGCGATCAACCGAATCCTAATCGACAGGAAGTTCGGTGAATATTCTTTTTACCATACTTACAAGACGATGGGAGGAAAGGATGAGGATTTGATCCCCTCGACATACAAGATATATGGCTTTAATGGCACTGCAAACAAGCCAAAGGGAGAGGTTCACATGAGAATACCTCTACAAGGATTATCAAGCGATGTTTTTTCTGTGTGGTTGACGTGGAATCTCCGTATAATGCGCTGATTGGGAGGCCATGGCTTCATGAAATCTTGGGGTCGCATCAACATACCACCAATGTATAAAATTTCCACATCCAAACGGCATTGGTATTATACAGGGAGATTGGAAGGAGTCGCAACAATGTCACGAGGTTGATGTAGAAAGCTGCGAAGAAAGAAATGCCAAAACAAAGGGTTGGAAGCAACATGTGAGAGATGAGCGAGAGAAAGGAAAAACTGATGGTGGATGCTATAGAAGTAAGGACTGAACATACCTCGCGAGGTGAATGCCTAGAGACAGCGAATATTCGATAATAAAGAAGCGAAGGGTATGAGGAACAAAAGGCATAAGAAGTGAATAATCAACAAAAGCGGGGAAAGAGTAGCAATTGAAGTAATGATGTGCGAGATCAAGAGTATATGAGAATTCAGTTAAGAAAGAAAAATGAAAATACAACAAATGAAATGAAATTTTGCGAATACTTCGCAAACAAACATCAACAAATAATGAAACATGAATGATTGAATGATTTAACAAAGATGAATGAATAAAAGAATGGGACGAACCTTTATGGCGTACACCTTAGTTCGCGAATAACATTTCGTAAGAGGCAAATGTAAGACCTAAAGTGCGTCATATAAGGGGGTATCTCTCGACATGGCTCAGGGGAAAGGTTACACCGCTCCTGAAGCCTGAGTCATGAAAATTTGGGGCCCATGAAAGCCTATCCGGAAGAGGTACCTTGGATTCCCAACTATATATATAAGGTTATACCCTGGTTGGGGACCGAGGGTCTCTTCCTAGGAGTCGGTGTATGCTCAAGGCGCGAGGAGGTACACGGTTGAGCCGAGTGCCGGGATGGATGAACCTACCCTGGCCATTCTTGGCAAGTCTTGGCATATGTTGCACTCGCCCGAAGAAAACTCCACTTAGGGTGCAGCCTTGTAACCATAAACCCTATAGGTATAAGGGATAAGAGGCTGCGAAAACAACAGTTGTTGTTAAGACCGGATGGGAGGAGCTAGTCTTGTATGGCCGATGTTTCGCCTCCTTGAAGGGGCAACAGGGAGATGATAAGGCGACGCTCTCCATTAGGGGAGTGTCAAAACAGACGCAAATGTCATAAGGCTGTGTTTTCGCAAGAGAATTTAGGCTTGTCATATTTGTGCAATGATCCTGCAGAGGCAATAATACTAACGCGAAGATAAGGCGAGATCAATGGGTCTTACACCAAAGTGTACGGACGTCTGCGATTTCGTCGCACGACGGCAATGTCATGGGGCTTTATATTCGCAAGGATATTTAGGCTTATCATATTGCCGCAACTAAAACATCTGCAGAGGCAAAAATACTTGAAAAATGATAAGGCAAGATCAATGGGTTTTTACATGCAAGTGTAAAGACGTCCTGCGATTTTGTCGCAATGAAAGGTGGCAGGGGAAGACCTCTAATTAGGGAGGTCTAACTTGGAAGACCACACGAAAATGATAAGGCAAGGTCAATGGGCCCTTGCTTTAAAATGCAAAGGCGGCCTGCGACCTTGTCGCAACAAGAAGAGATAAAATGAAGACTACCGAAATGATAAGGCGAGACAAGTAGGATTCTTGATTTATGAAGATACCCGCGACCACGTCGCAACGATACATTTCAATAACAATAAAATTATTATCCAACCCAAATACATGATGACAACTAAAATCTTCCATCTCGAAGATAAATAACGAGGCAAGTATGGGAATGGAAAGGATGGAATATTGTTATTCATCTTACGATGAAAGAGTTATACATCAATAATGTTGGCCAATTATATTACAAGGAAGAACTACCAAAAAAAGGGAGTGAAGATTGAAATGTACGAGATATTACAAGCGGCGAAAGAAAACAAAAAGAATTATCTCTTTGGTGATTCTTCTCCTTCATCGATTCTTGATCCTATTATTCTCATCGCGAGAATTTTCTTCTTCGCTAGCCTCACTATCGAAACGTGTCGAGACAGGCAGATTCTCGGGAACCTTTTCGAAAGCCGGGGATATAAATGCGAGAGGGATATTGTGGTCCTTACAAACATACTCCATGGCTCCATTGCGAAAACGAACGGCATCATTATTAAAATTCGCCCTTTGTCGTTAGAAATTGTTTCTTCAATTTGAAATATTTATTCTCGCGAAGGGAGAGACTCCTTGCGAGCTGTTCTTTTTCAGTTTCAAGTTCTTCAATTCTCGTTGGAAAATTCCTGGCGAGTTGTTCTTTTTCAGATTCAAGCTCTCTAATTCTAACTTGAAGTCTCTTCTCGGATTCTACAAATAAGTAACAACAAGTTAATAATTTACAAGCAATACTACGAAGTAAGAAGCGATAAGGTATAATAAGTAACCTTCTCTATCGGATATCATATCTTTAATCAAGGAAGTATGCTCGGCATGAAGACTAACATCAACACCTAAGTTATTCTGGCATTATCTAAAACTTTCGCAGCCCAGGCGAATTCATCATCACTATTAATAACAAGAAAAGAACGAACTTGCTCTTCTCATTTTGCTTAAGTATGGTATTACGATGAAGGAGTTCATCTCGTTCAACTTGCACACCTAGAAGAGATTTGTGGAATTCTGCTAACTTTGTGCACCTCTGTTAGTAATGCGATCGTTCTCATCTATGAGATCACTAATTTTCTTCCTTAAAGTCTTGATTTTCTTCTCGGAATCAAGGTACATTCGTTTAAAGCGATTAGTTAAATTTAAACTAGATCGTGTTCGATCTCTAAGAGATGATATTTGGATTGAAGATCCTTTAATGAAAGGAGGTTAGTTTTATCTGAGAAACTATTTAAAGATTGATTGAGGTGAGTAAGAAGGACATCATCATTCATAGGCTCGGGAAATGAATGGAGAAGGATGGATTCTTCGGAGAGATTATATACGTCTGCGAGAATAATAGTCAGACAAAGAAAAATAAAGGATAGCATGAAAAGGATTTGAGAATTGAAATTTACTATACCATAAAGTCTGCTGATTTGAATTACGAAGAGTGATTACTCTATCCTTTTGGGAGTCCAGATCGGCTTCTAATTTTTGAATCTTATCGCGAGATGACGCGACTTCAACTTCCAGCTCTTGGGTCTTCTTGTTCAATTGTAAATTTCTCTTTTCAAGATTATTGCGTCTTCTCTCGAGATCTGAGGCAACTACAAAAGAAGTTTTTCCAACCTATGAAAGAAGATAGAAAAACCGTTAATACATATATATTTAAAAATTTAAAATTAATAGGGAAATATGACTACATGCATACCAAAGACCCAAGTGCGTTCAAGAAGTCAGGAGACACAATTCTAGAGGCTCCATTGAAAGAATTATTGCCCTCTAGTAAAGCAGCATTACACACATTTGCGAGAACCCCGCAAAGGGAAGCTAGGGGAGCATCTCCCATTCCTTGGAAAGAGTCTGAGAAGATGCTAGATAACCGATCCATAGAAGAACCGGCCAATGGAATCTCTTTAGTGAGAGAGGGATTCGAATCATGGTTATCCTCGTCAGAAGATTCGGAGCTTGAGCTAAGGCGAGAAGAAGGCGAGTCTTTCGCTTCTTAGTTAATGGAGCAGAAGATCTACCTTTGCGAACGACGGTTTTACCCTTACTTCTAACCTTCGCGGCTCTGACTTCTTCAACTCCAACCTTCGCATACAATTAAAGATAAGAAACAGAGGCAACCTTCGCATACGGTTAAAGATAAGAAACGGAGGCAACAATATTGTTTCAAATAACAAAGGAAATGTTTCTTACTTCACTCGTAAGCGATCGAAGTATCGTCAGAGTACTCTCCAACGGATCATCCTTATAGCTTCTTCTCAATTTGGCGATCTGAAAAATTCCACAAACTCGGCAAATATAAAAAGAAAGTTGCGAGGGCAAGATTTGAAGTGGAAAACATACCTCTTTTGCCTTATCGAGGCCATTTGAATTCCCAAGGATGATATCTGCGAGATTCGCGGGAAGAATATGCGAGCCCGCGATGTAAGGGCCATTTAAAATCAAGGTACAACCCACCACTTCTCATCCTTGGAGTGGCGAGGAGAAGTATTATTGCCGGGTGCCGAGTCAATATCTTGCATGAGTAATTTATCCTCGGGGACATTATCCTTCTTTTTAGGCGAATGCCCCAGCGAGATTTCGCGTTCCTCATCTTTATCACTGAATAATTTTCAAAAAAGTTCTCTACAGTGTATTTCTCAGCATCTATTTCCAAGTTTGCGAAATCGGGGTTTCTAACAGTATTAGGGTATAAAGATCCTTTGCCAGCACCACGGTTCGCGAACTCAAGCATTAGGCGAATGCAATCGCCACATAATTGATAAACAGCCCGAGAGAATTTTTCATGGGCCAAGATTTCATAAAATAAGGGCATCTCAGGATTGTATAAGGGAATGGGAAGTCCTGCGAGAAGCTGACCTAGCGAGACTATAATTTTTTGATCATCACATTGATGATCAGAAAACAGCTTTGCAGAAAGAATAGATGAAGGTTCTTGATCAGGAATGGTTGATAGAGTAAAACCCTTCTCAAGCAATTTCTGTTGAACTTCATCAAAAGAAGCTTTGTATGCACGACTAATGAAAGCCATTATCAGTATGGGAATGGATGGGAGGTTGGAGATTAGGATCAGCGTTAGAAGGGATGAAGAAAAGAGTTCTGATAAGAAAAGGAGCGCAAATTGCGGAAGGAGAGAGTAAAGAAAAGTTGCAGAGAGAAATTAAAAGAAGAAAAGAGGAGGAAAAGAAAGCTATATATAGAAAAATCAAAAAAGATTCTTGAGAAAAACGAGGGCATTTAATGCGAGAAGAGACATGAACGGACGAGAATAAACGGGTGGAAGAGACGTGTCAAGAAAAGACTTTAATAGTCAAAATACGTGTAATAGCACGGAGCAAAAGCAGATAAAGATAAGTAGTTGCGGCAAATCAAAATATTGATTCTCATAATATTCTCCCCCTCGCGAGAGGAGATGTAAGGAGAGACAGGAGACGGAACTTTATATATATACTACAAAGAAGCTTGAACTTCGCTAAAAGAATAGAGGCAAGTACGTACTTTTCAAGAAAAATATTCTTTCGCTCGTTCCTTCACCGATTGAAACCAAGGATTATTACAACAATGAATTTTTCCTTCAAATCGCTCTTCAAGCAATATTCAAGGAAAAAGAGGCAAGATGTAGGATCATAATATCGCAACGGACAAGGTTCGCGGGATTAATAAACGACGGTGTCGCGAGGGAGTCGCGAGGAGCTAAAATAAACGACGCGATGAATAACGACAAACAAAACAATTGGAGGACATGAAACCTGGCGAGGGTTAAGAAGTGTCGCGAGAATGAATATTCGTGCACTTGCGACACTTCGCGAGACATTCCGAAAATAAAGGATAGCTTACATTTGTCATCCACTATGTATTACCCTATATAAAGGGCTAAATGAGTCATTGAAGGAGAGGTCTTTTTGAATTGTGAAACAAGTCATTAGGAGAGAGAAAGTTTAAGAGCGCTTTAATTTCCAAGTGTAATTCTATTGTACTGTGTAAACATTTCATGGAATCAATTAATAAATATTCTTGATCACACATCTTTCAATGGATTAGTCAAGCAAAACTGAGTAAGGGGTGTAGTGTGGGATTTCCTGCAACTACAATACCTACTCTCAATATCATGCATATGTAATCTGAATAATTTAATTACAAACATAGTTTTATGAGTATAACCTACAGATCAAGACATTTCAATACAACTTTGAAGAGAAACTCATATTCATATAATTGTATGAATGTGTAACTTCGAGTTACACATGCTAATTGGATGTGTAGACGGAGGTTACACATGCTAATTGGATGTGTAGAGAAAAGTTACACAAGCTAATTGGATGTGTAGACGCAAGTTACACATGCAAATTGGATGTGTAGACGTCAGTTACACATGTTTTACGTCATCACATAACAAAAGTCATCTTAAAACATGAACTAGAACATCAACATGAACTTGATAACCCAATATACATGTGTACTTGTATCAACATGAACTAGAACATCAACTACAATATCTATCAACAATGAATTTTAGGCTGTAAATAAACCCTAAATTTATACATAAAAATTACCTGTATTCAAAGGAAAAATCATTTGATTCAAAAGCAAATATCGTTTTGTTCCTTTTTCTTGGATCTGTAATAAAAAAAAACAAATCAAATTAACAAAAATCAATTGATTCAAAAAAAAAAAAAAAAAATACTTAAAAATCAAATTAACTAAGAGAAATAACAGCTTTAGTTAATCGTTTTGTTCTTTTTTCTTCCTTTCAATGTTCATACAATTTGTACTTGAGGATATTTTGACTGTTATAATTCAAAACTAACAGCTTCAAACTAAAACATACCTATTTGTTTATCATCAGACTCATTCCTCTCATAATCTGCAGTTGGTTTAATCGATTCAAATTAAATCGATTTAGGATTTGAATCTGAAACTGAAATTCTTGTTTCTAACGTTTTTCGATCCGTTGTTCTGATTTTAGGGTTTATCGATTCAGGAGATGTTATATAGTTTTGGATTTCTAGCTGTGTTTGCAACTGATTTCAACAAAATTTTTTGATTTTTTCGTTTTTCTTTTCGATCTGTTTCTGTGTATGGTGAGAGTGAGATCCGGTTTCTCTCTCTTGAAATGAAAATGTGTCTATTTGAGAGAAAACCTAGGTTAGATAGTTATATAGTGAAGGTCAATTTGGTCATTTCGATCTCTATTAACATTTATTTTTAATTAGGGGCCTGGTTTTAAAACTCTTTTAACTAGGGGCCTCATATTATGGGTTATCCATGGGTGGGGCCTTAACCTAATTTTCCCATTAGTTTAAGTATCCCCAATCGCGCGTTCTTTAAAAAGACCCCTTTCGACCAACTTAGGCGCCGGTTCGAGTAGTCTCTTTGCAGTGCACCCACTAAGTATCTTCTCCGACGGAGTAGAAGTTCTTTATCCTTGTTTATAAAAGCCACATTCAAGGAGAGGCCGCAGTAGCCAGGTTATAGATGCATCCCCTAGATACTTCAGCTATGGAATTGTTGGAGATTGGAGATGGTGAGAAGTAGTCTACCCATCTAGAGTAGTTGGTGGTTTCCAGTGAATCTTTTGTTGTTTTCATGCTGGTGGCCGTAGAGTTGGAAATTGGAAGTGTATACTAGTTGGTGGTGTCCAGTGAATCCATTGTTGTTTTCATGCTGGTGGCCGTAGACTTGGAAATTGGAAGTGATGTTTACGCATCGTAAACAATGCCTCATTTCTCTCACGGGTAAGAACGAACTTCACAGGATGATTTTTTTTTCTTCTTAAGATGCTTTCATCATTTGGATTCTTCATTTGCAGCAAACTCGAGTTTGATTTACAAGATGTACCATTTAGTTAAAAGGGAAAAGAGAGTGGTAGGGGCTGAGACTCGACGGTAGTCTATTGCATAGTGTATTATGTAGTGGGAATGTATGCTGTATAATACAATCAAAGGACCCGTACAGCACTCTGACTACTCAACTTAGTGTACAATATTTTGTTAGAAGAATCGCACGAAACAATTACTATGTCAAACAGCAGTAGCATCGAGGACTAGTGGATGAAAACAGTCAATCAAATCAAAGCACAATAATCTCAGCACAAAATGAAGTCAAAACCATGAAGAACTAAGATACTAGGATTATAAGCAGTAAAAAGTACTGGCACTCTAAAACTTCATAAGACAGCTACCATAATATGTTTTTAAAGATCAAAATTCGTCTTCCCTTCTTCGTCTTAGCCTTAAAACAGAAAATAGAACCAAATTCACTAGATATCTAGTTCAAAAGGAAATACAGGTATTCAAGAAAATCCAGCAAACGAAGAAACTACAAAACTGCTAGCGTAATCACTGGGACACTCCAAGCCACTTCTGGAAGACGTCAAATTCGGTGTAATCACTGTCAGATATCATAGTTTGGTACCAAGCCTTTCCTGCAGCCCTGATTGCAGCAGACTCCTCCTGCAGAATCAAATATGAACAGGATTAGCCCCCCAAGAAAAGTGCAACAACCCAAAGTTCTCAAACAAAAATAACTGAACATACTACACCATGGCACTCTGTACGATTGTCCATGTTCTGATTACAAACTGATTACAAAAAAAAAAAAAAAAAAGATCATGACATAAGCTAGATGTTTGTGGGTACTTGCAGATTTGAAGCACTGAACATTATGACCAACCACACTAATGGAATAATTCATCAAATAGCTCGAGCGCCAAAATGAAGAAGTATAAGAACACAACACTTTCCATTCAAGTTACAGGGAATGTGTGGCGACAATATCATGCTCCAGTTCAATTGAAATAACAAATAATTAGTATGGAAAAAATCCAGATTTGTTTTGTAGACGAACCAACAAACTATACATATCCACATTTATTACCAACACATTGTGCACACAAACACAAAAAAACATATCATGGATCAACCAGCGGAATATGTATACACTGCCACACAGCTTTTTTAAAATTGGAAGTCAGGAATCAGCAAGAAAATCATTAACAAACACAGGTATAACACTATGCATAAGATTGGATTCAAAAGTAATACAGAATTGCATTTAAAGTTAAGACAAATAACCATTTTCATTTATAATAGAACGAAAATGAAATATACCTTCGAAATGTTGGTCCTCTTCTTCTCAAGCTTCTCCTTCTTAGCCTTAACACGTTGAGCTTCAGCAAGAAGAGCCATCCTCCTAGCAGTCTTAGCATAAGGATTCAATTTCAATAGAACGTTCAAATTCTTCAAAGGATTCTTCTTCATTGGTGCTCTCTTAGAATCCTTCTTAATAGGTCTAACAACTGACTGAACCTCGTCAGAGTTAATAATCCTTGCAAGATCAGCATTAACCATTTTGGATCTAGGTAATACGTATCCTTTCTTCTTCTCACTAGATTTCTCGAATGAACCGTAAAATGAATCCAATTTCTCAAATGCAGACTTAGTCCAAATGATAAACCTACCAAGATGACCTCCAGGAGCAAGTTTCAACAAGTTAAGTCTCTCAACATTAGCAATTTCAACACCAGGAATGTTTCTAAATGCTTTTGCGATCTTAGATCCCTCGGTTCCGTATACAACCAATGGACCTTTCTTAGAAACATAACGTCTGTTCCTCATTTTACCTTTACCGGGTCTGATTTTCTCACTGTCCTTAACTTTTTCAGCATCAGCGTAAGCACCAAGCTGTTTCAAAACCTTAATAGCAGCACTAGTTTTCTCAACACCTTCGATTGAGTCATTGACAACAAGAGGGAGTTCAGGTACACCTTCAATAGTGTGACCACGAGCAAGAACAATGGAAGGAACAGCAGAAGCAGCTAATGCAGAAACAATCGCATACCTCTTTTGGTTAACATTGATCTTACGGTGCCACCTTCTCCAGATTCGTGTTGGTGCAAACATCCTACCACCTCTACACATGTTACCGAATGCTCCCTGACCAGCACGATGAGTTCCACCACCAGGAACCCTAGGAATACGAGAAACAGCACGACCGGTTCCCCATGATTGAGCAGAAGTCTGATGACCAGCTTTCCTGCTAACAGCGTAGGGTTGTCTACTGTTCTTTGACATGTTTGCGTGGACAAACTTGACGATATCAGGCCTGATTGCAGCCTTCAACACATCTGGTAATGGAACGGTGCTACCGTCAGTAGCCATATCTCCTTCCAGGTTCTGGATCGAAACCAGAGGCCTCGCCGCAGCTGCCATTGTTGAAATGTTTGGGAAGATGAAGAATGGTTTTTTTTTTTTTTTTTAGTGAAACGACGGCTTTCACAAATAAATTTAGGGTTTGGGATTTTATACGAGACGATGGGGGAGAACGAGACAAGCAGGGTTGCATTCCTTTGATTCTGAGCAATACAAACCGCTGGATTAAAATACTCCATCCCATCCGTTGGATTGAAATGTTGAAAGCTGGTCTGTTAATTCCTACCTAGGCTTGTCCTGTCACTAATCATTCATTCAGAAGAGCAAGCAACTTTGGTCACCAATTTAGAGCAGAAATAATATATTAGAAATAATATATTAGAAATAATATATTATAGTTTGGTCCAATGAGTCCTAGAAATAATATATTAGAAAGAGTTTGGTCCATTTTAAAAATAAATTTTATAGTTTGGTCCTGCGTTTTGTCATAGGGTTTTGTCCACCCGCACAAAATATTCTTTTTCTTTACTAAAATACCCCTTCACTACCGCATATAATCAGAAAACCATAATCAGTTTCAGTTTTATTTTCTCTCTCTTACTTCATTTGCTACTGTCGTCTGTTTTCTGCTGCTGCAGAACCATTTTTCTGGGGTTTACGAAGATTGATTTTGTTTTTGATACGAAGATTCATTCGATTTATAGCAGATTAATGAGGAAGTCATTGCTACGAAGACTAATTTGATTTACGCAGTTGATTTCTGGTTTTAGAAGACTGATTCGATTTTAACGGAGTTGATTTTGGTTTTCGATGATTTACAGATCTGATTTGATTCGATTTTTTACGGAGTTGATTTTGGTTTTCGAAGATTTATTCGATTTGACGGAGTTAATTTCGGAATTACAGATCAAATTTACGAAGATTTGATATTTGAAGATTGGAGTTGATTTGATATTTGAAGATTGGAGTTGATTTTTGGAGTTGATCTGAATTCTTCTTGTTTCTGGTGAGTATTCATACTAATTCCTTTTCTGATTGTATTTTTATTTGAAGTAATTTTGTAGATCGGGTTTGTGTTTCTCTTCTTATCAGGAGTTCATTAGGTTTAGTGAACTAACGAAACCTAATGTGTGTTTACGAATCATGTTTAAGTTTATGCATGTAGATTAGTTTGTTGTTTGATTTTAAGAGCAATGTGAATGAACTCTGTTAAGGCTTCATTTTTTAGAATGAACTTATTATTTGTTTAAGAATAAGTATTCTTTGTTGCTTGTTTATCTTTTACTTTGTTATTTTGTTAATAAGAAATTAAGAAGGTCTTCATTTAAAGAATGAACCTTAAGTTTATGCATTGTAGATTAGTTTGTTGTTTGATTTTAAAAGCAAATGTGAATTAACTCTATTAAGGCTTCATTTTTTAAAATGAACTCTTTATTCTGTTTAAGAAGAAGTATTCTTGCTGCTTTGTTTATCTTTTACTTTGTTATTTTGTTAAGAAGAATGTCTTCATTTTAAGAATGAACCTTTATTTTGTTAAGTTTTTTAGCTGTTCATACGTTGGAATGAACTCCTTTTTTTATTAAGAATTTTAGGTGTTCATTTATTGGAATGAAGTTCAGCTTGTTGTGTGTGTTCATTTGTTTATGTGAACCTTCATTTTTGTTTTCCAGGTTCAGTATGGCCCTCTCCAGTTGTTATGCAGTTGTGTACTACAAAGGGGATGGTATTCCATTGGAAGTTTCTTTAGATACGATGCTTCGTGACCTGAAAATATATGTTTGTGATTATTGGAGAAACTTGACTCCTCGGAGCATAAGATTTAGTCATGGCGAAGGTTGTGATAAAGTTTTCATCAAATGTGATTTTGTTCTTCAAGGTTTAATTGTTGTTTCTTGTTAAAAGCAATTGTCACATTTTGATTTGTTCGTTGAGGAGGCTTCTAATGTTGGTGCTTCTAGCTCTTCATCTGGTATTTCCACGCAGTCGCTCAGTGACAATGAATCATGCAGAAGGTCTTCATTTAAGAATGAACCTTTATTTTTGTTAAGTTTTTGTATGCATTGAGTTTTTAACGAACTAATAGTTTTTCTCGGTGAACTGACACCTTTAGTTCTTTTGTTTTCTTTCATTCTGTAGGTTTTTTTCCTTTTGTGTTTGCTTTAGTTCCTTCAGAAGACATTGAAGGTTGGGAGTGGTTCATGGAAAACTTGCAGTATTGTGTCGACTCTCGTCCTATCACCTTTATCACTGATCATCATGAAGGGCTGAAGCAAAGTATTCCTAAGTTTTTTCCTAACTCTTATCATAGTTATTGTTTTTATCATTTTAAGAATAATCTCCCTATCAAGAAAGGACATGATAAGTATAAACAAGTTCTGGATTTGTTCCATAAAGTTGCATATTGTTACAGCGTTGCTAAATATGAGTCTGCTTTGAATGATATGTGCATTATTGGATGTGGTTGGGTTGCCAAGTACCTCAGAAATATCGATCCCAAGCACTGGGAAAATGCTTTCTTCGTAGGATGTGGGTATGCGACACACTCATCAAGTATTGCAGAATCTTTCAATAACTGGATTCATCGTGAAAGGGATTTGCCTCCAGTTGCTCTTGTTGATGAGCTCAGGGTAAAGATTATGATGATGAGTTCAGAAAGGCGTGAGCTTGGTAGAACTTATATAGATAGTTTGACTCCCATTTATAAAGCATTACTCAAGTCACATGTCGATATAGGTCGTCCATGGAATGTTACCGAGTTAGGTAACAATATCTATGAGGTTCACTCTCCCAGCTCTCATGTTGTTGATCTGATGCAGATGACCTGTACTTGCCAGAGATGGAAAGTGTTTGGGTTCCCTTGTGCACACGCCACTGCTGCTATTACTCTCAAGGGTGCTGAGATGTTGATGTATATTCATCCTTACTTTGGTTCAAACCATTTTCGGAATTCTTATGCTCCTACAATTCGCCCCATTCCCAACTACGACATGCATGAAGTGTATGAACCTTAAGACAGAGTCCTTTATGGTATTCCAAGGCCAGCTCCAGGAATACCACCAAAGAAGCGTATTCGCAGTGCCTATGAGAAGGAGAGGAGGCCTATGAAGTGCTCAAATTGCAAGAAGATTGGGAATCACAACAAAGCTACCTATCGTCAATTACTGCTGGAGTAGTATGCCTGAACTTTTATTTTTAGTTTATGTTTTTTCTGGTTTATGAACTGCTATTACTTTTGATTATGAACTGGTGGTAGTTTTTTTTTAACTTTTGATATGCTCTTCATTATCTGGAATGAACTCCATTTTTTTTTTTTGTATAACAGCTATTTTTAGATGTTATTTCTATGGTAATGAAAAAAATGGAATGAATATGTACCATATGTTTTATCAGTTCATTTACTGGAATGAACTCCATTTTTTTTTCTAGAACTGCTACTGAAATGTTGATGTTATTGAATAGGATATGTCCTGCATTTGAAATGTTAATGTTATTTTACTGCTACTTTGAAATGTCATTTATATGGGATATGTACTTCATTATCTGGAATGAACTGCCATTTTATCAGTTCATTTACTGGAATGAACTTCATTTTCAGGAATGAACACAACTTTTTCTAGAACTTTTATTGAACGATAATGTTATTCAATGGGATATGTACTGATATTTTTATCAGTTTATTTACTGGAATGAACTTATATTCCATGGAGTTTGCACTCTCTATTAGTTCATTTACCTAATGAACTGGTATCCATAAGACAACAAGACAAAACATTGAAGTTAAAAATAGAACATAAGACAGAACATTGAAGTTATAAACATAAGTCAAAGTATTATCTACTAGTAATCTACTATCCAAAATGTCATTAGAAGCTAATTCAGGTAACAATAGACATAAGAGTTTTTCTGTCTAATCCGTTCCACCATTATCAAGTATGCAATTGCTAAGGTATTCTGAGTTGGTATATTCACCCCAGCTCTCTTCATCTCCTGATGCAATAAGAAGTTTGTAGGCCATCTCAACTCTTTTGCTTGCATCTTGTTTACCATGTCAGCTTTCTTCATCGCACTATGCGACTTGGTTGTGGTTGGCTTGACACTTCTTTTGATCCAATAGCAGGTGTACATCAGGCAATCTGAGTATCTCCCTTGATCTGGCACTCCTAGCAGATTGTCAAAGTTAATGTTGGTGCATCTTTCCCTATCCTAAGCTTGTAGCCACGAGTTGATGTGTTTCATGCAGTAAGCATCCATTCTGTTTGCGTCAGTCTCGCATTGCTTACCAAGCACTCCCCTTTTGATGGAGTTGTAATGCTCCCATATGTAGTTGGTGACGTCAAAAACCAGCAGATGCCAGTGTTCACCTAGAGGCCTTTTTGAATTCGCATTACTACTGTGTGGGTCAATATTCATAGGAATGAGCAGCTTCTCGGTTTTGTGATGCATGTCTCTTATAAACTCATCAACTTCCTCCGTTCTCTTCTGTTCATTGTGCCGCACAAAAAATGTCTGAAAAAAAAGAAGAGAAATGAACTAGATAAGCAGTTCATTCTATGCATGTCTATATAAGTTCATTATACAGTTCAAATAGATAAAAATCAAATAACCTTCATAGCGATGATTTTTTCTCTAAATCAGATAACTGCAAGTAAACAGTTCATCTATCAAATAAATAGGCAGAAACACACTTACGAATGTTGTTGGATTCATAATCTCGACTTCGAGTCACACTGTCCTGGCTCTCTATAAACATTCTCTCCCTGTTTGCAGCTTTTATACTTTCTGTATATATAGTAGTCCAACAAGGTGGTGTCCAAGTATTCATTAAACAACAGAGAAACAATTTCACTCCCTTGGACTGATATTGGAATTTGCTTGTGATTTTCTGCTTTCCAAGCTGCTTGACTGCAAATACAAAAAAAAAATGAACTGTTAAAAGTTTATACCAAAAAATAATTGTTGAAGAGAAACATATAAAGAGTTAGCAAGAGAAACATGCGTAGTCATAGCTTTGCGGAATAAATCACCAAATACCGCCAGCGCAACATTATCAAATTTTTGGTAAAAATGAGATCTTCTCATTTCTGGTAGATTTGGCGTGATTACCTCTCTTACTCTTCTAGGAGCTTGTGGTGCTGCTTCTTGAATCTGATTTTCTTGCTGCGCGTGTGGTGTTTCTCCCTGAACATTTGCAGGTTCAGACCTTCTTTTTCTCTTACCTATATTTCCAACAGGGTTCTCCTTCTGTAGATTATCCTTCTTCTGTTTTTCATCTCTATCAACTTCAGGTGAAATCTTTGACACTACCTTCTTATCCTTGTTCAACTTCAGCCTGATTCTTGTTTTCTTTCCACTGAAATCTGATCCAGATATAAAATCAACCCCTATTGGTTTCACTGGTTTGTTTGCTCTAATAGTCATTCTATTACTTTCTTCTGGCACTGGTACAGGTGTGTGCTGAGTCTGCTCTATCAATGAACCAAGGCATGTTTCGTTCAGTTCTGCAATTATTTACGAAGCTGTCTCCACATGTGAGGCAATTGTCCTTGCTTTCTTTGATCTAGTAACCACTCTAGGTTGTTCTTACGACACAGAGGTGGGTTGGAACTGTGACATGCCAATCGAAAGGACGACTACAGTTGATTTCGTTTACTGTAATTTTGATGATGGTGTCAGCTTTATCTCCATTCTTCTGATTCTTGTCATCAATAAGCTGCAGACTCACACGCTATTCATTAACGAACATATCATCCATGTTACTTACTGTTAAAAATAATTCAAGAAGCATAAATCAAAAATAATTCAACAATGGTCTTGTGCATCAATAGTCAGAGTTCACCCCTCAGAATGAACTCCAACTTCTATATTGTAGCCAGAGTTCATCCATGAGAATGAACTCCAACCTCTGCATTAAAAGTCATAGTTCACCCCTCAGAATGAACTCCAACATCTATATTGTAACCAGAGTTCATCCATGAGAATTAACTCTAACCTCTGCATTAAAAGTCATAGTTCATTAAAAGTCATAGTTCAACCCATTAAAAGTCGAATGAACTCGGTTAGAGTTCAACATCTCCAATATCTAAAATTTTTAGCCAAAGCTCATCCATGAAAATGAACTTCAACCTATGCATTAAAAGTCAAGAGTTCAGCAAAATAAAAAATAAACCAATTGAAATCGGAAGTGAAAGATGAAAGAATGAACTCCAACATCTTGATTAACAGTTAGAGTTCATCCCACATAATGAACTCCAACCTCTAAATCTAAAATTTTTACATAAGGAAGAAAAATATTTGGAATTTCTTACCTAGGTTTACACATTCATCAATACTTAAAGGAACTGGGGTGTTGTTTGTTGGAATTGAAGGAAGCTCTTTTTCGGTCATCTCATCAAGGAGCTTTTATTGAATATTACTTGCATCGACTTCAATAGAAGGATTTCCGGTGTAGAGAATGATTGATAAGAGAAAGAAACCCTTTCTCGATTTTAGGTTTAGGTTAAATGGGGCGGGTATAAGACGGGTTTAGGAAAGAGATGATCTTTGACCTCCCCTTAACTAGATCCACAAATTGAGTGATTTCTTCTTCTTTTCCTCCGTGCGACTCCAAAGTAGCTATTCCGTAAAATATCATCTAGATAGTAAATTAGGTGTAGTCCAAATTCCTTCATTAACAACATCTGGTACTGCTTGCATTCCTTCATCCACAACATCATCTGGCATTGCAATTCCTGCATCATCTTCATTCACATTGCATCCGACAGCTTCTACGTCTTCATCCACTGGTTGATCCAATATAATGTTTATTTGATCACTCAACAATGAACTCTTGTGCTCATCAATGAAAAGAGTTCGCATGAACTCTGCTGTTTGGTCTGCCATGAATTTCGCCACATTCCCACCTGTAGCTAGCAATGCATCAACTTCAGTTTGCTTAAAAGCCAAGTGTAATACAAGGAATTCCATCTTTCTATCAAAAAGTGTCTTTGAAGTTGTCGCTTCTGCAAGTGATTTGTCAAGGTCTTCCTGCTTTAACAAAAGATCCCTCATCTCCTCAGCATGCTTTGTTGTCAACTGTTGTATCTCTTGAGCATGTTTACCTCTCAGGTCCTCTATCTCTTGAATATGTGTAGCTTTCAAACTTTCTATCTGAGTGGTCATTTGAATGAATTCTTCCTCAAGCAGCTCAGCTTTTGTCTTGGCTTTTTGTTTTTACAGTAGCTTGTTTTCAGCTTCAATATATTTTTCCAAGAAATTTTGTGATAGTTGCACACACGAAATTCAAATAATCATATATTATCAACACTTTTCTAGAGTTCATTTCATACAATGAACACACAATTACAAGGAATGAACATCCATAGTAGGAATCCATTACAAGGAATAAACTACAACGTCAGAGGAATCGACATTAACAGTCATAGTTCATTTTGTGGAATGAATTCCCAGTTTTATCTTAATGCAGCATAGTTCATTATGTGAAATTGAATACAATATAATAGTACCATGTTAAACTAGATTTTTACCTCTCCAAAATCATCAAAATTCATCTCTAAGTGTTTGCAAATGGTATCGATTTTCCACCTTGCAAATCTTGATGGAAGTCTACTATTTCTTGCACCTTCCACTTGGCTTCCAATATCTTTGAATTCTCAGAAAACCAAGGCTGTAAAAAGAAGAATCATACTAGTCGGTTATCAGCAACAATTCATTTCAACATCAAAATGAAGAAACATAATTATGAACAATTTTTCATCTCACCAACAAATAAAGGTAACACCCTTCAGAAGAACCTCTTCTCAAGCTTTCCATCAAATGCTTATGTATGAGATGCGGCAAAGATACTCTATCTATTGACTCTAGACAAGCTAGGTACTTGGTGTGGATGGACCTTCATCACCAGTAGTAAGAAAAACAGTAAACAAGACAAAGAGTTCAAACATGGTTACAATATCTTCAATAGATCCTCTATTTCTAATAAACTCAACGATTTTCTCTTTCAATTCTGTTTTCTTTATATCAGAAGGTTTCCTTTTTTGTGGAACAAAATTGTAGGTTGTATAGAACCTTCCAGAAGCGTAGTCTGTCACATTTATTGAGTCCAAGAAAGAATCTTCTATTCCACCTCCAGGGATACATGGTATTCCAAACACTAACGACAACTCTTCATGTGAGGTTCTTAGAACATATGTTTGTCCCACTAGTTTAAAAATGAACGTATGATCATTTGTATCAGGAATGAACCGGTGTGCACTGCAGACAACTTGGACAGCAGGTGTAGACTTATTCCATTCAGTATAAACAATATCGTCTTCCAGAAATACTTTTGTTACATTCCCTAATGGACTCCCATACAAAGCCTTTCTCTGTTCTTCATTCAAAACCTATTTGTCCTTTAGTGTTTTAATCTTATCAGCAAGACCAATCACTCCAGCAAAGTTACACTTTATCTTCTTATCTACATTTTTTTTAAAGAAAAAAAAAAGATTAATGGTTACTTTTCACAAATATTAGCTGATAAAAGAAGATAAATTGTGGATTGAGAAGGATCAATACTTCAGTTCATTCTACTGGGAGAACTCTCAAGCAGTTTGAAGTTCATTCAATAAAATGAGGCTTTCAAAGAAGAACCAACACAATAGACAACGGACTTCATTCTACAAAATGAAGTCCATTTTGTATAATGAACTGTAAAATCTAGATCTACAATTTTCCTAGACTTCATTCTAAAGAATGAAGTCCAGCAAACATCAAGGAAGAAACATGTTTCATTGTACAAATGAACTCAGTCAAAGAAGGACTTATTATGCATCAAACATCAAACAGATATACACCTTCATTCTTTAGAATGAACTCTGACAATATATATATGTGATTTACAACTTCATTCTACAACTTCATCAAATAGATCTAAAACTTCATTCAACAAAATGAACTCCGACAAGACATACCCTACCTAATAGATCTACAACTTCATTCAACAAAATGAACTGCGACAAGATATACCCTACTTATATAACTGAAATCAACATGCAGATAGCAGAAATCATGATGAATATGCATTCATATATTCAATATCAAAAATCAACTTCAGAAGATCAATAAACATCAAAAATCAACTTCTAGTACTTCGAATTAGGGTTATTTGTACCTTTCGCTGGTTTCTTTGCTTTTGATTTCTCTGAAACAGGTTCTTCTTAAACTTGATTAACTCCTTCAAATACAACTAATTGGCTGTTTCCTTCTTCAAATTCTTCGTCTGAAGATGATTCTACTACTGCTTTCCTCCTCGTTCTCCACATTTTAGGGTTTTGATTTCGTTAATTTTTCTAGGATTTTCGATTTTGGGGTTTTGTTTTATGATTTTGAAGACTGATTTGATTTCGTTTGTGAAGATTGAAATGATTTCGACTGATTAGTTTACTATTTTTTGGTGGATTTTGAGTTGATTTATGGTTTTTCTGGGTTCTTGAAGAGAAGAAGACGAAATAGTTTCTTTCTCTGAAAATGGAAACGAAGAGACTGAAAATGGAAAAATGAAAGAGAGGGAGAAGGTTAACGCGTTTTTAGGGAGTTCGTGTGTTTATGGCGGTAACAGTTAGGTAAGGGTATTATTGTCTGTTAGGTATTTTTAATTAATTATGGACCAAATAGAAAAGGTGATTTCTAAAAGGACCAAACTGAAGTGGGCCCAAGCATAAAAGGACCAAACGATATTTTTCCCTAAGCAGCATGGTCACCAATTTCATGGCTACCGTTAGGATTTGTAGCCAAGCCATTGATAAGGCAAAAAATAATAATAATAATAATAATAATAATAATAATAATAATAATAATAATAATAATAATAATAATAATAAACTTAGCCATTGATAAGCCATGGATATTTATGGGGATCATGCTCTTCATTGCGCAAGCGACGTGGGACTCAAATACAGACATGACCTAGCTAGAGATACATTAGCAGATATATGCTACAAGTCGAGTGTCGCGACCGGAAAGAAGCTAAACTTGGCTTCTTATCTACCAAAGAAAGAACTAAAACCTCGCTGACATCTTAGTCTATAGCTGGGAGAACGGTAAAGACGTGTGTTACGATGTCAGGTGTTTCACCTTTTTCGGAAGTGGGAACTTTACACTGGACAAGCGATCGCCGCAATGACTATTACCCGCAAGTGTAACAAATATCCGGCCCAATGCACAACCCATGGGTACGGTTTCGGTGTTCTAGCTTTTACAACACTTGGTGAGCTAAGCGAAGACCTGATTGTCTTCATAAAGAGACTGAAGAACTGTCTTGCAAGTCATGACTCTAACGATAAAATAGGCGGTTCTCTTTTCCATAGGCTTGGCATTATTATTCAAAAAGGTGTGGGTGCTCAGCTTGTTGCTAGACTCCCACCCATCCCTGTGTAAATATTTCTTTTGGTTAATAAAAGCCCTTTGCGGCACCTTTCATAATAATAATAATAATAATAAAAAATAATAATAATAATAATAATAATAATAATAATAATAATAATAATATTATATTATATTCAAAGAGGTTATACGATGGTAGAAACTCAGTTTTCATGTAAATAATCAGTATAGAAGCTCAGTATCATCTAAGTTGTTTTAGATCCGATATTTTGGTTCATTTAGGTATAAATACAGAAAAATATGAATTATGGTCAATGTTATAAACTAAAATGAGACATCCAAAGTAGAGAGAAAATAAGAGGATATTCTCATTAGATGTATGTATTACAAAGAGATTGTCTCTCTATTTATAAGTTACTCTATAACTAGGTATTGAATACCATTAAGGATGGAGGTTAATGGCATGCACTCATGCTAGCATTTAGTGTATACAAGTTACAAAGTTATGGTGAGGAAGATGGAAGACCAAAGAGTTTGATGGTGGTATAAGGGTGTTGTCATCCACAATACATTTATTTACAACACTCCCCCTTGGATGACACCACACTACTTAATTAATGCCTCATTAAAACCTTGCTAGGAAAACCCAAAGGGAAAAACCTAGGCAAAGGAAAAAGAGTACAAAACATATAGAGTAGTGATGGACACGCACATGATGCCTCGTTAAAACCTTGACAAGGAAAACCCAATGGGAAAAAAACTTGACGAAGGAAAAAGAGTACAATGCGATAGTCTATTAAAATACCTCCTAGTATGATCCTCCCCCCTGATAAACACTTCAGTTAAATCTTGGCTTGCAAATCTTTGAGACGAGACTTCTCAATTTTGATGAACAAATTTCTTGAATACAAAAGACGGGTTGTCCTTCATGAAGAAATTGCTAGTTGATGAAGTTTTCTTTTGTGTTAGTCTTATAATAGTAGTGTTCTCGATTTTTCATGCTTCTTTAAATGCATTGAGGACCTGTGTCTTGAATTGGTAGCTTCTCGGAGATGATTTGCAGAAGTAGTTGATGTAGTTTCTTCAACGAAGTACCAAGATATGTATACATTACAATATGTAAACAAAAACCATATTTGTGATTGAACCTAATGTGGTTCAGAAGGATATCCAAAATTCTATGAGATGGTTATGTTGATTTGGTCTAAGAGATTGACCTCATTAATAGTGGGAATCCACCAAATAACCAAAATTGATACAACTCCCCATTGGATGACCACCATGTTGAATTAAATTACCTCACTAGCGCGTTTGGATACAAATTTGCTTCTGACTTCTGCTTCAGAAGCAGAAGTCAGAAGCAAAACTATTTTGCTTCACAAAAAGCTGACTTTTCTGCTTTTAGAAGTCGTTCTGAAAAATTATTGCCAAACTGACTTCTGACTTTTCAACTTCCATAACTCAAAAAGTAACTTCTGGATGTGTATCCAAGCGCGCTATAAAAACCTTGCCATTCAAAACCCAGCGGGAAAAAATATATGGACAAAGGAAAAAGAGCACAATATCAACATTTTTAATAAAAATTTAACGTCCACAAGATGTTGCCTCGTTAAAACCTCGTCAGGAAAAACCACATGGGACAAAACCTGAAACGAAGGAAAAAGAATGCAACTTTTGACGATTTATGGATGCTAACTCAATAGTATGAGTTTTATAAAAAAAACAATCATCAAAATCATAACTCTAATCTATATCATAGAAATTTTTTATGCAAGCATAATATTAAACTGCAGATTTATGAAAAATAAAATAATATTTATGCTGCCAAAACGTGGATTTTTGTGTTTTTAGGGACTCTTTAGGAGACCTATGAAGTTGATATCATCAACTAATTAATCCGGATTTTGGTTTTGTACCAAATTTATAAAAACACATAAAGAATTGTGACATAACCGAGTCAGGTGGCCGCTGAATTCAAATATGTTCGCCCATATTTCTTGTGTGAATGCAATATGAGTCCTTAAGGAATATCACGCCAAATGCATCATATATGGTGAACAAATTATTACTCAACCAATCCTAGGGTTTGATAGATAAAAAAAAAATCAAATTCTCAATTAGTTTTTACAACGATCATATTTCTCACATAACGCATGAAGACTACACCAACCTGTAATTTTCAGAATTCAGGCTTGCACGTTTAAGGTGTTAAGTCTTGGATCCAAAAATTGCACTATTCAAGAGATTTTGATCCAACATAAGTTGGATTTTGTGCCTACCAATCACATTTGTCGATATTTATCCGTAGAGGGGTTCACAACCGCCATCATTTATTATTCAGTAGATACAGTAAACGATTATTCGACAATCATTAATTTACAATGATCCCACACAATTCTCTAGTGTATGCATATTTTGAAAAATTCAAAATTTACTGGTACCAGTGCTCAAAGGCGTTATAATCTCCCCCATCTTCAAACGAGGAGATATTAATTTTTAGAATGTGAATTATAATATGATAGAGTCTATAAGAGCACTATATAATATATACTAAAGCATTGCATGCTTTCTAAGTGTGACCAGATTTTCCTTTTCAAACGGCATAAGCTTATGGAACAGTTGAATTAGATATTTTCACGCCTATTTGATGACAACCTTTTCAATTTACTCATAACGGGAGATAAGTTGATATAACTTTTTTTTTTAAGTTAATTAACACTATTTTATTGGTGTAGAGTCTCCCCCTGAATATGACGGAAATGTTTTCATTTCATACGCGAAAAAAACGTTCTGTACAGTATTATCCGATTAATTCGAGGACATATACTTTTAATAATTATGGGTTTTAACAACACCAGGTTGGACATTATATTTTGACTTCAAGAGACATAACAAAATGTCCTAAAATTGTAGTCCAGTAGACATACAAATTCAAAATCAACCATGGATTTTATTGGTTATAGACAAAAACATATAAAATATGCAAATAAATTTCCAATAATTTCGTGACTTGAGGTCCAACGAAATAATGATTTAGAAAGAAATTACGGGCATATTCTTTATCAAAAGAAAATTATATCAAGATCAATATAGTCTCTAAAAAGACTAATAATATAGGCTAACTAGCCGGTGCGCACCCTTTGATCTTTTGTGTCCAACCATATTCCATCTACAAGTGGGATGGATTCAATATTGGAGATTATTACCATGAGGAAAAAAAATCGCTAGACATCCCTCAAGAATACAGCGGTTCCTTATTTTATTAGTATCTGCCATAATAACGATATATCATTTTGGGATCGATAAGGAAAACCAAATTTATTTGGCTTAAAATGTTTCTTAAAAAAAATAAAGAAATTATCATCGTTATATTAAAAAAACAAAATCCATTATGTGGTCGAAAAAATCACTCATTGGCAAAAAATTAGAAAATATGCCAATTTATTTTCTCAATAGAAACGATGGAGAAAGTTAACACCAATTGGTTTATAGGATTTATCAAGCTCTCGTATCGACAAAATAAGATATTGTCATTTTAGTTATCGCAAAGTCAAAATCCACTTTGTGGTTATACAGATGGTTTATTGTAAGTGAACTAGAATATGACCCATGCCGTAACGGCCAGGGATTGGAGCAGCTGTGAAAATAAAGATCTCGAAAACCCGTGCGCCCAATCCCACTACAAGGAAAAGCAATTGATTGGCAGGGAACAAAAAATTACAATTTTGAACATTTATGGCTTTCACACCCGCAACTCAAACAAGTGATTGATTCAGCCTGGATGCAACAACAAGATATCGAGCCTACCCTGGACCTCCAATTAAAACTCATAACCACCGGACAAATTCTTATGGAATGGAACAAGGAAACCTTCGTCCACCTTCCAACTATGATCAAAAAATCGACGACGAAGATTAAATTGGCTCAACATCAATGTTCTATCCAATCGGGTAATGAATTGGAATTCTGGTTAGATCAAGAAAAATAACTAAGGAATTATCACACAGAGCTGTTACAATGTCATCCAACATATTGGCAACAAAGATCCAGAATTCAATGGTTACAATCAGGGGATCTCAACACAACTTTTTTCCACACCAAAGCAACCATCCACTGGGCTCACAACAATATACAACAACTTCAGGATACGCAAATATTGGGTTGATAAGAAGGAGGATGTGGTTCAACTCATTCTTAGCCATTACTCTGAAGAATATACTGCTCAACCTATGATCATCGATGAAGAACTTTTCACAACGATCAACCCCAGATTATCCCCTAGGCAACTGGACACTCTTACTAAAGAAGTAACTGCAACAGAAATCAAACAAGCTCTATTCTCCATAAATTCTGAGAGCGCTCCTGGTACAGACGGTTACACCAGTAAGTTTTTCAAAGTTTTTTGGGAAACAACTCACCCTCAATTAATAGCTACGGTTCAAAGTTTTTTCAAGGATCTTAATATCCATCCACTCATGAATCACACAAACCTAACGTAATACCTAAAGTGGACCACCCATCAAAACCTTCTCAATTCAGACCCATAGAGCTATGCAGCGTCACCTACAAAATCATTGCAAAAATCTTAGTTAATCGAATTAGACCCTTACTCCCCTTTCTAATAAGCCCTTATCAAAGTGCTTTCGTACCACAAAGATCAATTCATGATAACATAGCAATTGCGGTAGAGCCATTCCATCATATAAAAACATCAAGCCTCACCAAGGATCCAAAAATAACACTCAAACTAGATATCCAAAAAGCCTATGACAGCTTAGATTGGGGATTCATCAAAACCGCTTTCACCAAATTAGGATTTCCAATAATATTTATTGACTACATCATGTTATGTGTCACAACTGTTACATATTCAATCAACATCAATGGTACACCACATGGATATATCAGCCCAACTAGAGGTATTAGACAAGGGGACCCGCTATCTTCGTATATCTTCATAATATGTGCGGAGATCATATCGACAAATTTGGGGAACCTCCAAAATCAAAAGCTGGTTCAGGGGCTTAGCATTTCAAAAAAAACACCACACATTATTCACTTATGTATGCTGATGACCTTCTAATCACTTATAAAGCCTCAGATCAAAGTAATCTTCATCTCAAGAACCTGCTTCACTCTTATGGCACTTCAGCGGGCCAGTTAATCAATACTTCCAAATCAATAATAATCCATCACCCAAGATTGGATCCGATCAAAGTAGTAATATTCAGCAATTCTTTGATATGCCGGCAACATCAAAACCTCCAATCTATCTAGGAGTCCAATTCAAACATGGAAGAGCGTCAAACCACACCTTTGCACCACTCCTACAAAGATTAGCTCGAAAAGCTAGAGGATGGATGGCAAAATGTCTAAACCAAGCTAGAAGATTAGTACTCATTAAAACCTCCATAATCCTAACCTCAAATCACCTTATGCAAAACAAAGAATTTACCTATCAATGTCCACAAACAAATAGATCGTGTCACCAAAAATTTCTTCTGGGGACATGATTCGTCACTTAAAAAGCTTCACCCTATTGGTTGGGACAAGGTAACAACACTAATATCCGAAGGAGGATTAGGCATAAGGAAAAGAAGTGATCATAACAAACTCTTCTCATGAAAATAATCTAGAGTTCACACGAACAACCCAACTCCATCCGTGGAAGCCTTTTCAGAGAAAAATATCTCGATCAACAACCAATTCTTCAAGGCATTGATACCATTCACTAGTAGAAATATGGCTTTTGGTAACAGTTACAAACTGTTACCGTATAGCTTCTGTAACAATTTTAAATTTTTCTGCGGTGTTACTAATGCCTCTGTTAGGGAAAGTCTATAAAAACTGTTACGAAATCGTTACATAGAAATGTTGCATAAATTTCAAAACTGTCATTGTTAGTGGGTTTCCGTATCAGTTTATACAAATTTATGTTGTTGAATAGTTACAATTTAGAATCGTTTTTTAGTAAAAGCATTTGCGATTGACAGATTACTATAACATATTTGAGGACAAACTGTTATTGTCTTCAGAGTAATTATAACGCGTCAATTCTTAAACGGTTACGATACTCCCATATATATTTTATGTTTGGACTTGAAAACGGTATTAAGCTAACAGTTTTCCAACAAAACTGTTACTATGAACTGTTACAGTAACGTTTTTTTTGCAAAACCAGTTACTACATGGATGCTTAAAATAACATTTTAATTTATAAAATGTTACTGGAGGTATTACAGTAACATTTTTTACAAAACAAGTTACTATATGTATGGTTACCGTAACATTTTAGTATATAAGTTGTTACGGTAGAGGGTCGGCCGACGGGTTTGGGCTAGCTATCTTCAGGGGGATGGAAAGGTGAGCCCACTGAGCTACAGTGTAAATATTTTTGGGGGCTGGGCCAGTTGTTAAAGTCTGGCCCCTGATAGATCTGGACCTAAAATGTTATTAACACAATATACTATGTAAGACAAAATAAAATATTACACAAGCGTAAATAAGTCAATCTATTCAAGATCATCTTAAAATTCTTCATAAAATCAAACACCTTAAATATCCATATCCATATCAAAAGAAAAAAACTAAACAAGTAGTCACAATCGTTTAGGAAAAAAAGAAATGAAACAAAAATCTTTAGATTAACCATTATTTGAACAAAGCGTCTTCTGCGTAATCAATCCATATCTGCCACTCCATCATTCTCTTTCAAATAATCAATCCATATCTGCCACTCCATCGTTCTCTTTCAAATAATCAAAATCCATATCTGCCACTCCATCGTTCTCTTTTAAATATGGTTTGATGTGATCGATCCATTGTTTGCGGACTTCCATCATATCTCCCTCGTCGTAATTTTTCTTTGGAAAATACTGAAAATAAGTAAGAACTAGTTAAGATATCTATCAAAATCTGAGTTATTGTTGAATATTATACTATTATGTAGAATATAGCTTACCATTAACGCAGACTCAGAGCGTTGTCTTTCCACAAGTTCTTTCATGTACCTTATAATATAAAATTTAGATTCACAGTGGTTCTCTTGTCGAGGGATATACTACATTTTCATAAAATGAATGCGTTAATACTATTTAAATTCATTAGTTATTAGCACTAGGTTAGTTTGTTCACATTCTCTTCATAAAATTAAAAAGCTTGAGTTTCCTTTTCCTACTTGTAGACAACCTTTCAAACCCCTGGATGCATATGAATATAAGTTTAATATGTTGAAAAAATACTTGATGAGACTGAAGTTCATATGTAAACAAAAAAATAAATTAACCTCTTGATAATGTTATCAAATTCAGAGGTTGCTGTTTTTCCACCTGCTGGATCTAGCAACCATGCCTTTCGAACACTAAAGTTAATAACCATTAAGACCCAATGATGTTGCCTGCAATAAATAAACACTAACGTTGTAACTTGAAATATAAAAATTTCCGACCAATGCCATGATCATATATATATATATAAAAACATGTACACTTACTTTTTAAGATAAGGAACCAGAACAAACTCTGCATTTGCTTTGTTAAGCCAGGTGATGAGATCTAGAGTGAGTTTTGTCAAACTTGATGCCTTTGATTGTAGCGTTGCTGGATCGACAAAAGCGAATTTCTTTTGGTTTTTTGATGAAAGAAGTTTCTCATGCAAAATCCTGGATAATAAGACATGTGAAGGTATAAGACTCATGGATGAGTTGATTATAATACAATTGAAGATAGTGAATACCATCACCTGATGTATATAACAACATTGGTAACATATACATATCGTCCTTGTTTGCAAACACGTGTGATATCATCCACAAATACGTTCAATGTGTTGTTGGTTACCAAGTTGAAAACACCACAAGCAATTGTTATCAAAATATCTCCGCCTAATTCAGCTAGACGATTTGTTGCATCATTCAAAAAAATATCTAGCAAATCTGATGAAGATGCCGTGTCTTCACCCTATAAAGTAAGACAGATTACTAAAATCTGATGAAGATGCCGTGTCTTCACCCTATAAAGTAACACTTGAGTTTCATGCACAGTAATACCTTAATACAATCCCACAGTGCATCTTTCTGTGTAGTGTTAACATATTTCCATGAGTCAATATGAATCGGGATAAGCATCCTCGCCATTAATCCCATATAACTAAGAAGCTTTGCTTGGTTCGTCACCCGAGGCAAATCGTGGTCATTCAAAAGTATATCTTGCTTTTCAGGATTATTGTTTTTCACCAGAGTTGGTAGCCTTGATGTTTTGCTTCTTAGCTGTAGCAAATAAACCTATACTTCAATCACTACTATACATATAAACTGGTTGCATGACAGTGGCATATATGAGAACAAAAATAAAAAGTTATGCAACAAACTGAAGGAAAACAAATAAACTAATATTTTATTACCCATTGTACTGGTACCAGGTTGGAGTTGTAAAGCATCCATTCCTAGAAAAGAAGAGACTTCTGGATGCAGATATAAGAAGAGAGAGCGGAAATCAATTACAAGGATTACAGACCAAATATAAAGACTATACATATCGACAAAAATAGACAATAGTCAGATACAACATGACTCTGAATAGATGCAATCACAAAAATAAACATTTAATTCTTATAGACATTTTAACAAACACCTAAATGTATAAATATCCACATTCAATTCTTATAGACATTTTAACAAACACCTAAATGTATAAAATATCCCTAAAACCAAAAGAGCAGAAAAAAATCTTACATGAAAACAACTTAGGGTTTTGCACCATAAAACAATTTCATAAACTAATGCTTAGTATAATGATTTGAAAAGGTAAGATTGATATGCAAACCTGCGATGGTGTTGAGGTCGATTGAAAGCAGTCAACAAATGAAAAAAAGTCGAGATGGTGAAGAAAAGAATAGGGCAAAAGAATATGGGATCTGTTATATAAGAGATTTTATCGATAAAAATACCAAAACAGATAGCCATTAGGCACCGGAAATAATGGAAAATTTGAGTGACGAAAAGATTTTGTGAGCGGGAATGAAATATTTTGTGGGCGGGAATGCAAAAGAATATGGGATTTGTTATATAAGAGATTTTATCGATGATTTATCGATTAAAATACCATAACAGATAGCCTTTAGGCACCGGAAATAATGGAAAATTTGAGCGACGAAAAGATTTGGTGGGCGGGAATGAAAGGTTTAGCGGGGGAAATACAGTTTTCATTGGGATTTTATTCTCCCTTCTGTGTTTTGGATATAACTAGGTTTGCTTCTTTGTTAACTCCGCAATAGTCGTCCTACTGGTAGCCTTGACCAGAAAACCTCGTATGCTTCCGAAATTTCTAAAGTGGCTGCCCTCAGGAGTATCTATGGATGCCAATAATTCAGTTATATAGTGAAAGTTAGCATAAAGATATATTACTATAAAATTAACTATATGGTGACACATTAAAACTGTTATATAACATAGGCATACAGCAACAGTTATTCTAAAACTGTTACAGTATACAACTAACATGACGGATCAAAACTACAGTATAATACAGGTTTATGTAACAGTTCTTACACGAAAGCAATTGCAGATTATTCAATGACTAAATATTTAGTAACAGGTATTCTCAGAACTGTCACCTTAAAAAAGCATGATCTGTTACCAAAAGCCATATTTCTACTAGTGATTCCATCCTCCTCCAGCCCCCAATGGAGACAATTGGCATCAATCGTCCCTACCATGAAGCAATTGATATTTCATCATATTGGAAATGGGATATCAACACCAATAGAAGCCAACTGGATCCCACATTCCCCAAACCTAGACCCAATCCAATGTTACCCGATACGAAAGGTAACTGATATCATTGATCCAATTTCTCATAACTGGAACCACCAAAAATTAAACACACTCCCCAATCTTGTAGCCCAAAAAATCATAAACATCCACCTCCCCCAGGATAGCCCACAAGAAAAAATTATTTGTCCACATTCAAAATCCGGAAAATACACTACTTCACCCGGATACAAATGTCTAACCCATAATCAACCTAATCATACCTCCCTCCAACCCACTAAATTCCTGTGGACCTTACCGTGTCCACCAAAAATTCAGCTTTTCTTGTGGAAAGCAATCAATGAAGGTCTACCAACCTTCACTCTCCTTCATCACATCCATTTGACCAACTCATACATTTGCCTCAGATACAATAATGATCCGGAATCAGCGAATCACCTGCTAATTCACTGTCCAACGGCAACCACATCTTGGAACACCTTACTTTCTCAACCCTCAACCACAAAAAATTCCAACAATACCCCCACATTTGCTTTAACGCCTCTTACAACCATCTCCCAAATCCTACAACAACCAACACCAAAATCTGTCATATCCTCTTTATGATTTCTATTCTGGACCTTATGGTTAGCTAGGAACGAGTTAATCTACCGTCAAAAGCAAACAACATCAACAGAAATATTAGCTTGGGCTCAAAATTAGCATTAAGAATATTCCGCAGCATTACAATCCTTACCGCCGGTCTTACCAGGAGATTCTCCGATACTCAACCAATCAGGAAGCACAAAAAGGATTTCAACAATCTCGGCAGGATGGACCATTTCGGACAGAAGTTGGATTAAGATTAACACTGATGGAGCAGCAAGGGGTCATCTGGGTTTCGCAGGTGCAGGTTTCATTTGCAGGGACTCAGACGCATGAACGGTAATAGCTCTAGCTCAACCTTTAGGAATTACGACTGCCTTAACTGCAGAAACTTGGGCTCTTCTCTTGGCATAAAGAACATCAACAGAAAGGCAATGACCAAAAGTTATCTTCGAGACAGACTCAGACAACCTCTTGCGCTTCATTACATCTCTCCCCCCCCCCCCCCTCGGCACATCACATGAATGGTTAAAGAAATAAAGAATAATATAAGACAGATTCCGCAAGCTGCTATACAACATAACTACAGAGAAGGAAATCAAGCAGCAGATGGTCTGGCCTAGAGATGTCAACGGGGCAAGCTAGGGTCAACCCGGCCCTAGGTTGACAAGCCATGGACGGGTTAGGGTCAGCCCTAGCCCTAGTACTGTTCATGTACAAGCCCAAAACCCCAACCCTAGCCCTAGACGGGTTGGCTCTGACGGGTTGCGGGTTGGCTTGTCAAACGGGATGGATGAAACGTAAAATCACTTAAACGTGTAAAAAACTCAGTGGGCAGAGGGATTGGAACTCATCCCACCTTGGTTCATATCTGAAAAACTATAACCACTCTTCCATTTCGTGGTTGTTGATTACTTTTGCTTGTTATTTGATATATAATTATATATTTCTGTTGGTCAATGCTTTACAAAATGCTAAGAAAGCACCCACTACTCCGTAACCCTAAATCAAATGAAATTTGGATTGTATTAAATCATTTAAGGAATATATGAACTTTGATTTCTAGCACAAAACCCTAAAATCATCCTAAAATTACTAAATTAGAAACTTAAAATTCCTAAACTAGTAACTCACAGGAAATTGACGGGTTGGCGGGTAACCCGCGGGTTGACCCTAGCCCGGCTTGTTTTTACTAGGGCTAGATATGATAACCCTAACCCGGCTTGTTTAGACAACGGGCCAAGCCAAGCCGGGTTGAAACAAGCCAATCTAGGTCCAACCCGCGGGCCGGGTTAGAAATTGACAGCTCTAGTCTGGCCAACCATGCGGCAGATGAAAGTCAAATAAGAAACCTCTCAACCAAAATTTGGGACCAGGCAATCCCGGTTTTATTAATCAAATTGTCTACCATGATTCTGTGGGTACCACGTACCCACGTCAAATTGTAACCTAAATTCACGTTAATAAAATTCATGCTTCAAAAAAAAAAAAAAAAAAAAAAAAATCAAGTATTTGGTAGTGGGAGCTGGTGCTTCAACAAAAATGTACTAAATCAGCACACAAAAATTACAAAACTATTTCAAAGAATATTAAAGTGGATAGCTAACTGACAATCTGCACTCAAACAAAGGTCATATGACAAAAATGGGTCATATGACCTTATCTGAAATAGAAGGGCGTCACTAATAGGACAAAAACGGGTCGCCCGTTAGTAGTTTCAAAAACCCCTTATCTGAAATATTTTTATAATGACTAAACAACTCTCATGTAGTTATTACTAATAATCTAATTAGCTAATAATAAGATTAATAAAATCATATTAAGAGTAGTATTTTGGTGGGAAGAAAAAGTTGAAAAAAAAGAGAGAAATTCTGGAGATCTCTTTCTAACTAAAACCCTAGATTTCAAATCACTCAACCAATGTTCTTTATATTTCTCAAAATTGATGAAAGTATGTAAAAAAAATTGAATCTTTTAGCTTTTCAGAGCAATTTATGGTTGGGTTTTTCCTTCGTAGCCAACCGTAAGACAAATTTACGGTTGGGTTTTTTGGTTTTACGGTTAGGTTTGGTCTTGAACAAACCCAACTGTAACTGACTAAAACCCAACTGTAAATCAATTACGGCTGAGTTTTTTTTGGTCGAACCCAAATGTAAATAAGTTACGGCTGGGTTTTGTTTTTTTGTCGAACCTAACTGTAAAACAGTTACGGCTGGATTTTTTGGGGGAAAACCCAACCGTAATTGGTTCTGAAACCTAATTTTTCTATTTTTTTTCAATGAATCTAACTATTTCAAACGTAATTGGTTTGTTGATTACAATCACTTCTATCAATATGCTTCTTCTATCTTTAATAGAGAATTCAATCGACGATTATAACTTTTTCGAATCGCGAATTGATCGAAGACAATGAAATGATTTTGATTAAAAAAAGAGAGAAAGATTTATTGTTGATAAAGGAGAGGAAGTTAAGAAAAATAAGAGATTTTTCAATTAGAATTAGGTTTTGATTTTAGTTCTTAGGTTTTGATTTTAGTTGAAGGGTATTTTAGACATTTGGTATTAAATCAAGAATACCCCATAACCAACTTTTTGGTCATTAGGAATCTAAGTGAAGCCCCTTTATTGGAATGTGATGCCCCAATAATAGGTTTCATTTATTTACCATCCAATAGCATATTCAGTTTTACATTTGCAGTTCTCTATGAACAACCTACTTAGACTACTCAAAAACCACCCCCTTACATGGGGGTGTGCTCCTCCTATTTGGAGTTTGCAGGGGGACTATTTTTGAGCCCCACTATGTAAAGGTTTGTGAATGAGTAGTTTTTGTGTAGTTTAATTAGGCGGTTGATAGTTGCAAGTACCCGAACCCACCCTATCTGCATTAGTGTAATACATCGTGAAAAATTATTTTCTTAAGATTCTTTGTTAGAGCGGAAGATCTTGGTCAATGGTGGATATCCAGTAGTATGTTACCAAAATGAAGAAGATACATGAAGAATGTGACGGTTTTGTATCCTGGCGAAATTGGGGTATACCCAATTTTAAGTGGACATGTGCCCTTACTAAGGGGAGGTCAAATATGGTTGAAGTTACAATACTACACTTGCCCTTTATAATTCTATTACCCTAATTAGTTTTTTTATTTTCATTTCATCTTCCTTCTTCTCTTCCATAACCACATCGGCTCCTCCCCCACCACCACCACCAAAACTCGTCGATTAATTCGTTAACATCGTCGATTCAAAAACTCCGAGTAATCTTCATCAATGGAACCACCACGGCGGAAGGGAACTCGTATGAAAGACGCTAATAGAAAACCCAATGAGTATAACCCTGGAATTGCAAGTTTGGTTCAAAATAAATTGAATAAAAAACCCGTCGAAGAAGAAGAGATTGAACCCGCTCAAAACGAAGAAATGGTGCGATTAAGAAAGTAAGGGCCTACTTAAACTCACTCTAGTACTTCGATTTCATGTTTGCATGTCAAATTAGGTCAAAAAAACAAAATTCTGAATTTGCAGTTATTTTCCCGGCAAGGTTTAGTTTCAAGACCTTGCCTGGATTTTATATTTAGTGTTCCGCCGGGATGCTCGTTGGTTGAATATCTTGCCGGCGGTTTAGTTTTTGTAAATGCTTTCACAGGGTCGGGAAGTTATTCAACGTATAATCTTGCCGACGCTTTTTTTTTAAAGCCGGGTCGGTTATAAACTTTTGACTTGCCGGCGGGATTTCAGTTTTTTAGCCTCTCCTGATGCCTTAAATTATAAAGGTCGGAATGGTATGTAAATAATACCACGCCGGCGTTATGTTAGCCGGTGTTGTTTTTATTATAGAGTTGCCGACTTTTGTAGTTGAAAACCCAGTCATAGTTGCTAAAAACCGGCAGGTTATTGGAATAAAACCCTCCCGACCCTTGTTTAGCCGGCTTGCTGTTTAGATATCGACCCTTCCGACCTTAGTCCGCCGGAATGGTTATATATGTTGAGCCTTCCGAATTATAGTTTTTTTTTTTAATTGTTCTTGTTCAGGTTGCAAAAGGCAAACAAGAAAGCTCTGAAAGCTCTTAGTCCTCCTTCAAGACCTCCTCGTGTTGGTGAAAAACTCTTGACTTCAAGACATCGAGGGGCATACTTTGTGGCGGGAACGACAAAGATCCGTATACCGAATGATGATTATCAACCACCATCAGAACCCAGTGATTCAGACGAGACTCCAGATGAAGACCAATCAATTCCATCTGGTAGAAGAGGTGACGATGATGATGGTGATGAAAGAAATCCGGCTGCTGGAGGAGGTAACAATGATGATGATGATGGTGATCAAGACATGCCTAATGTTGGAGGAGGTAATGATGATGATGATGATGGTAATGGTAATGGAGATCAAGGTAAGGATATTCAGGATGAAATTGTTGAAGAGGCAGAGGAACAACAAGAAGAAGAAGAAGAATTTGGGGAACAAACCCAAGTGCAAGTACTAGTGCAACCGGGAAGAAGAAAAGGGTTATCACTAAACTAGCTAATTCCCACATGCCTCCCTCTTAATTGAAGGTTAAATTGAAACCAAACGAGCTTCCCCGGGGGGACCCCAGAAGATGGTGGACATGTTCTTTTTGGATACAAAGACTCATGGGCATGTGAAATCCAATATACTATCGTAAGTAATCTCAATCTGTATTTGTTTTTCATTTAAGTGTGTAACTATCTTAAATTTACGTCAAGTGTTTGTATTTCTTTTCATTTTGTGTTTTTGGTATTTAGGATCACAAGCATGCCATCCTTCTGTTGAGGCGCCAAGGTTCATGTTCAGTGACTAAAAGCGGGACCTTGACAAGGAATGTGACGAGGTGCAAGCGATTGTCAAAAACTCCGGGTTGTGGCCTGCGGTGGAGAGTTCAAATGTTGAGTATGATAGAGTTACCGTATCTGCATTCTATGAGAGGTTCTACGGAGAGACCGATACAATGTTATTCCCATTCGGTGAGATGGCGATAACTCCCGGTGATGCTCATCAAATTCTAGGCCTCGAGGTTGATGGAAAAGCAATCAGTGAGGGCTTCGATAATAATATTTCTTGGGAGGAAATCTTCAAATTGACCAAAACTTTGTTCGGTTGGAATCAGGTTGAGACGGAGTGTATGCTTGGGATGAAGGATGGTAATCTAAGCAAGAAGTTTAATCTGAAGAAGCTAAGGGATACATTATCTGGGACCAAGGAAATCTATGATAAGGAAGGAAGGGTGGACTTGGTGCGAATCAATGCTACCGCGTCGGCTTATCTGCTCTACGTCCTGGGCAAATATATCTTCCCCGACAGTTCCGGAAGCTTGGTCGACGCCAGGTATTTGCAACTATTGGATCCCTTAGATAAGATGCATGAGTATTCTTGGGGTACTGCGGTGGTCGCCTTCTTGAACAATGAGTTGACAAAGGCTTCAAGGGCACTCACTTCGCAAGTTAACGGAAACATATGTCTCTTCCAGGTAACTGTATTGTCAAAATCATTTATATTTGCCAAATGCTTATAATGTTTGATTCTTACTAAACTTTGTGTTTGCATAGGTTTGGATATATGAGCACTTCCCTACTTTGGTGAAAACCAACTCCCACGTCAAAGTGAATGAAAAGCTTGCGATTGATAAGCCAAGAGCGCAAAGATACAGTTTTAAGGGTGCTCAGGAAAAGGATATGCCGCAGCTGCTTATTAACGTGCGAATCGCCTTAGACAAATTGACTGCGGATGAGGTTATATTTGATCCTTACCTAGATGCTAGAAATCAAGGTTTAATCCAAAGGAGAGATGATGTTGCATTATACTACGGACCCTTGTTGTTCTCCCATGGATTTTCAATGTACGATCCACATCGGGTAATGCGACAATTGGGTTACGTCCAAGAAGAACCCCATTTCGATCTTGAGCCGTTCTTTAAAGTGTTAAGGGAGGACCGCATCACATCCCAAAAAACTATTATCGTCGCTTACGCTCCACTTTGACTCTAGGACATTGGAACGGAAGACTTGACCGTAAAGTCGATACGAGTCTTTTGGACGAGGTGACCGAAGGTCATGAAGCTCAGGAGAGATACATGTCATGGTACTTGGGTTGGGCTCGTCCTACTGTGATTAGGGAAATGACTGGTGAACAATTGGCTCGTAAGAGGAAGATGGCATCGAATGACCAAAGCAACAATTCCTAACTTCCTTGTAAGTATTTTGGAGTAGCTCTTCTTTGTTTTAAGATTACATTATCTAATAATTCTATTAATTGTTTGTTGTTTAACTGAAAATAGAAGGGGCATTTGAAGACCTTTGTGAAGCTGTTGTGTTGCGCGAGAGAAAGAGGAGAGCCTTTATCGATTGAAAAGCAAACCAAGCACATTCACTATGGTAGCAATCTTGACAATGAGGATGCCTATGAAATGTTCAAGCAAGCTGATGTTGAAGTAAAGAGGGAAGTAAAGGCCAGGAGGGAAGCACAAGCTAAGATTAATGCATACAAAAAGAGGGCTCGTAGTGGTCGTGGTGGTGAAGGTAGTAGTAGTGTTGGTGTTCCTAAATGGGGCCGTGGTCGTGCTCGTGATCGTGGTGAATGAATCGTTTCCTAGTTTATTTCTTTATGTTGGGTTGGACAAATGTTAAGGTTAATGGTTGGACAAATGGTTTTTTAAGGTTTATGGGACATGTTTTCTTATTTTGGACAACAAGTGTTTGATTTCTAATTGTTGAATGAAAGGTTTGTTTAGCTACGTAAAGTTTCAAGATAAATAGCCGGCATGTTTTTTTTAAGTTACATTGCCGAACAAATCACGCCCGGCAAAGTTTTGAAGTGTCAGACTGCCGTCCCTGACAGCAGAAAATGATTGCATACCAGGGTCGGCAAGTGAGTTAGATCATTACCAAGCCGGCAAAGATACAGCCGGCAGTGTATTATGTTTTCGAACACGCCGGCAATTTGTTACAAAAAATACCTTCTCCTGATGCCTAAAACCATCATAACGCCGGCATGGTTTTAAATTTATACCCTGCCGACCATATCATAGCCGGCAGTCAAATTTCAAAATACATTGCCGGCGTATTGACAGAAGAAAATGATTTACTGATGCCTAAAACCATCATAACGCCAGCATGGTTTTAAATTTATACCCTGCCGAGCATATCATAGCCGGCAGTCATATTGCAAAATACATTGTCGGTGTATTGACAGATGAAAATGATTTACTGATGCCCAAAACCATCATAACGCCGGCATAGTTATACACTTCTCACCCAGCCGGCCCTTGGTATTCGGCATATTGAGAAAAAATAATCTCGCCGGCAAATTCAAAATTCAAATTTTTGACAAGTACAATTTCATTGATTGACTTGTACTTGGGCACTATAACGGCCAAATTTGGGTACTGATCGGTTGTCAATCCGTCAAAAATAATTTCACTTTCTTACTCGCTAAATATGAATGAAGTACAAAGTAAGGAAGAGTTCGTATCCACAGAGAGGCAATTGTTGTTATGCAATTTTCAGTTTCTAAGGTAACCAAGGGGGGATTTTTGTTGTATCTAACGAAATACTAAAGTAAAAATAAAATAAAGCAAGGCAAATAATTGGAATAATCAATAAGGAGAAGATATTTGTCACGAGATAGTATCATTCACAAACATGTATTTTCATCAATGATTAGAATTGGTATTTTAATCTCTCATCTACTAATAGTCCTAGGATACCTTGATCGCAAGTATATCCCGCTAATTCCCTGTTTTCATCACAACCACATTAAAAGATGCATATGTGAATTCTTCCTAGAAAGCAACCTAAAGTTTAAAAGCACAATTAGATTTAACTCCCTAAAAGCTATAAGTTCTATGGAATAAGACTAATCAATGCAAACAAATGTGTAAAAGCACTAATCGTTTTAACAAAAGTTATGATTCACTTGTGACTAGTAGGATATATCACTACAAGCACTACCCACAATTATGCTACTTAGAATCAGGGATAAACAAATTTTTCGTATTGAAAACCCTAATATAGCTCTAGAGATGAATGTAAATCGGATTGATTCCGGACTCAACCAAACAAACTATCAAATCATATAACACTATTAATTGTGAATCACAAACAATAAAATATTGAGACAAAACTAATTCATTGAATTATATAACATATTGAGAAATCAACTTTATCCCATAACCAATAATATTTGTTTAGCTACTCATAGCTATGGAGTTCATCATAATAATATTAATTGAAAAGAAGAAGATGAACAAAAGCAAACCCTAGAAGCGTAAACAAAACCGGCTCTCCCAAGTTCCAAGAATAATATATGATAAAGTTGTAGAAACTTTTCCTTTTATAGCTTTTCTCCAACTTCTAAAATTAGGTCTTCATAGCCCAAAGCCCATGTTGTCCACCAAGCCCATGTGTGTGCAAATACCCATGTGAAAATATACCTCAAAAGTGGTCGCCGGAAATCTGGTATTAAGGTCGGAAATTGGCCGGAAGAGTCGCCGGAAAATAGCTCAGGTGACCGGCAAAGTCCGCCCGGTCACCTATCAACGAGTCACATCAGGTCAACTCGGTCAGACCGAGTCAAACCGAGTCAGGGAGAGTCAGCACAGCATCAGCTGAGTCTAGTCAGATCATGAATAAGCTGAGTTCTCTAGGCTGAGTGGGCTAACTTGCTAAGGCCTGAGCCATTTGCACTGGCTAGATGTTGTGATGCACAATCCTTGTCTTGCAAAGATTACACATCCACCCTAATGGTCAAGCATCGCACATCAATTCCTTGTTCTTCTTCAGTTCATCATCACCCCTAGCCAACATCAGTTTCTATAGCAGAGCCATTGTTGCACCTGCAATCTCCATCCAACTCTCTAACTGCAAAACCAAATCACCAACCATCATTTCAGGCCACCAGGCCATGGCATTAACACCATTTGCATTTCATTAGAATCACAACAACACCACCAGTTCTGTAACTTCTTTAATTGCCTCTGCAACCCAACACTCCATTTCCATTGCCACCACTGAACTGCAACTTTCATCCATGTCAGTAGATCTTCCCTGCAATCCCTGACAAGCAACATCAACCTCAGGCCAACAACACCAACTCAAGGCCATTTCAGTTGAGCCATCTCTAACTGTAACTCAAACCTTCACTGCTTCCCTGTAATTCCATCAACTAGCCAACCTGCATGTGCACAATTTCCCAGCAAAAACCTCCAATCGCAACCAATGCAACACCATATACATTCCCTTAGTTCAGTTCCAGCTCTTGACCTGCAACACTCTAGCAGTAACAGCCCAGCTCATGCCTTACTCAAATCACTTCGAACTGCAACTGCATCACTTCCTTTCTTAGCCAACTGCGGCAACAGCAATACATAACAGCCTCAACAACTCTGTAATTCAAGCTCAATCCCAGTTTAAGCTTCACCAGCTGCACAACATAATTCACCTGCCAATCCCATTGCATTTCATACCAAAATCACCACCAAACCTCATACCCTGACTTCACACTCCACCATTGTAACCCATATCAGCTTAATTCTTCCACCAGCAACAACCAATCTCCTCCCTGTAATTACAGATCGAACTCATCTTCAACAACAACAACTTCAATTCAGAGTTCTTCTCTTCATCGGACATCAGCACTTCAACCACCAAACTCTCACTGAACTACTCCAGTTCGACCACGACAATATCTTAGCTTCAGTTCAAGTGCAGGTTCATAACCATCTTCTATTCATCTTCCTTGCTGCCAATTACAGTACTTGTAACTCCTCTTCTTCCCAATTTAACACAAACCAGCGCCGTCAGCTTCAACAATCCTCATCAGTGCCACCTGCAATCTCAGTCACATCCACCACTTCCCTGAGTTCATCCCTGGCAGCTTGGCACATCAGCAATTCTTTGTGGCTCCATCTCCAACTCTGGCTCAACCCTCAGTGGATGGCAGCAACTAATTCTCTGAGGCCTCCATTGCATCATCTTCAGCTCCTGAAACCATCAATCAACAACATCAGGCTTGATATCTTCTTCAGATTCCTCCTATTCTTGAGCCTCTCCTCTGCCAAATACAAATCCGATTCAAACCCAACACAGATTCGAACCAATTCTTTCCTTGCTCAACTGGAACTCAAATCCAAGTTAAACCCATTTTCTAACTCCTCCATGTATCTTCTTCTCCACCAGCAACTCATCTCTCCGATCTGCTCAACCATCTTTCTCATTAGTTTCTCAACCCAATTACGATCTCAAAGCTCTTAATCAATTCCACCGCTGCAATTACACAAAACCCTCCTCGAACATTGACTGCAACATATAGCAGTAACATCACCATCTTTCATCATATAAAACCTGAATCGAACCCTAACTTCCTTAAATCCTGAGAACCCTAATAAATCCCCCAAATTCATCCTCTCTGAACTTGTAATCACAACAACAATCTCTTCCATTTCAACTTAAAATCAACAGATTTATCTACTCGATTTCCCCATGAGTTCTCTCGATTTCTCTACCTTTCTCTGCATACCACTGGTGCTGCCATTCTTACAGGCAAAGAAAAAGAGGTAGAAGCAAAAGAAGAGAAAAATCATTTTTCTCTGAAACTTAGGTCTTCTCGTAGGAATGAAGATGATACTGACCATCTAGGTCTTTGGGGAGATAAATGGTTACCCG